>CM060288.1:7324688-7414688 GCA_030684275.1 Acipenser oxyrinchus oxyrinchus
GCCGCAAAGCAACTCTGAAATAACAGTATATCACAACACAATCCTAATTTGAAAACGATGCATCGGGTGTATTTATGTTGAACAACAAAACCAGGACGATTTTCACTTTTTTTTGGTACTGTTTCTGACTGGAATTTAGTGGTAATAATATCTTTGCATTGCTTCTTGTGGCTGAAAACACAATTGCCACACTCCCGTAAAGCGGGGTGGCGTCCAGTCCTGCCAACCTGCATTCTGACCTCCTGCCGCCAAGCGGCGTGACGCGCCGTGCTCTTCTACCGGACGGACAAGGAGGGAGGAGAGCGTTTCCGTCGCGAAAGTGTCGCGAATGGTGGGCCGGCCAGGGAAGATGGCGGCGGAGCTGCACCCGCGCAGCGGCAAGCTAATCGGCCTCACGAACTCGAACCGAACCGCGCACCGCAACCAGCCGATCCAGGAGTTCAACCACGGACTGGTGCTGAGCCGGGAGCCGCTGCGGGACAGGGATGTCTTCACCGTCCGCATCGACAGAAAGGTAAACAGCCGAGCCGCGGCTGCAGGCTGGGGAGGGAAGGTGGGAGGGAAGGAAGGAGGGGGGGATTTGATTACGAGTGATGGGACAAGGCGGTGGGTGGAGAGGTGTGGACGGACCGGGACCAGACCGAGCACAGGGTCTTGGGATGATGGTGCAAAAACCACGGGCTAGCGTGCTGTTTTAAATCTGAACTGCGTAACCCGTTCGTGTTGCTTAGCGACTGTCGGTGTTTAAAGAGACAGGTGCCGACCTGAGGTGTGTGTGTGTGTGTGTGTGTGTGTGTGTGTGTGTGTGTCTGTCTGTCTGTCTGTCTGTCTGTCTGTCTGTCTGTCTGTCTGTCTGCGTGCGTGCGTGTGTCTGTGTCTGTCTGTCTGTCTGTCTGTCTGTCTGTCTGTCTGTGTGTGTGTGTGTGTGTCTGTGTCTGTCTGTCTGTCTGTCTGTCTGTCTGTCTGTCTGTGTGCGTGCGTGCGTGCGTGCGTGTGTGTGTGTCTGTGTCTGTGTCTGTCTGTCTGTGTGTCTGTCTGTCTGTCTGTCTGTCTGTGTGTGTGTGTGTCTGTCTGTCTGTCTGTCTGTCTGTGTGTCTATCTGTCTGTCTGTCTGTCTGTCTGTCTGTCTGTCTGCGTGCGTGTGTCTGTGTCTGTCTGTCTGTCTGTCTGTGTGTCTGTCTGTCTGTCTGTCTGTGTGTGCGTGTCTGTGTGTGTGTGTGCGTGTGTGTGTGTGTGTGTGTGTGTGTGTGTGTGTGTGTCTGTCTGTCTGTGTGTCTGTGTGCGTGCGTGCGTGCGTGTGTCTGTGTCTGTGTCTGTCTGTCTGTGTGTCTGTCTGTCTGTCTGTGTGTGTCTGTGTCTGTGTCTGTCTGTCTGTCTGTCTGTCTGTGTGTGTGCGTGCGTGTGTGTGTGTGTGTGTGTGTGTGTGTGTGCCTGTGCCTGTGTGTGTGTGTGTGTCTGTGTGTGTGTGTGTGTGTGTGTGTCTGTGTCTGTGTCTGTCTGTCTTTCTGTGTCTGTCTGTCTGTGTGTGTGTGTCTGTCTGTGTGTGTGTGTGTGTGTGTGTGTGTGAATTCAGCACTGCACGGTATCACGCATTTCGGCATTCCTGTCTGAGCTATAGGTGCTGTGTTGTCAGCACTAGGGTGTAAGAATGCATTGTTTTATTATTGTGTGTGTGTCGTATGGGTTTGAGGTCAAAAAAGTGATAAAGATACCACACAATACATTTCAGTAATACATTATCGCTCTCTCATTCACACACACACACACACACACACACACACACACACACACACACACACACACACACACACACAGTGTACACACAAAGTTTAAAAGATTTAAACAAAAAAATCTTATTTTCACGACGTTTCGGGCAAAGGCCCATCCATCTTCAGAAAACACAAGTGCAGTAAACTCGTTAATATTCCAGATTTGTAATTTTATATATAAATATATATAAATTCTGTGTGATGGCATCATGAACGTTTTTTCCCAGCGGTTCCAGACTTCCCAGTTTGAAGATCATATATATTGTTCTGTGCAACAGCACCGTACGAGTCCTGTTAAAACAAAGCCTTCGACCAGGCGTTACAGTGCTGTATTGTGTGTAATACGAGCGCACTGTGGTAAGACGACGAGACGTTAGGTAATGCTCCTAACCTCATGAAAATAAAGCGTTTTCTTTCTAATGACAGCAGTGCAGCGTACGACTCTATTGGCTGTTGCCTAGTGATGTATGGCCGTGGTAACCGAACTAAGCAGTTCGACTCAAACCGGTTCATCACCATAGTTACAGCGCTGGTAGGAGGAGCTAGATCGTTGACAGGTCCTATTACAAACTAAAAGCTGCAAACATATTTTTCTAGTGTGGTTTTGATTTTTCACCCTGCGCTGTATCAATCAATCAATCAATATTTGTTTTCTATAGCGCCTTTCATAGTGGACCACCATCACAAAGCGCTTTACAAGATAGTGAGGGGACAATGCACAATTACAATTGTAATTGACCGCTGGTCATCCGTTTCTCAGGCCAATTTGATCATACGCTACGAAAATGAGCCTTCGGATGAGACGAAAAACAAACGAGCTCCTATTGGAAGTGACTCTGCAGCAGCTGATGAAGCGAAGTTCACCCCCCTAGTCTGTCGCTTTATAATGAATTATTATTATTTGTGTGATTTATTTTTTAGTCAATTAGCAGACGCTTTTATCCAAAGCAACTTACAGAGACTAGGGGGTGAACTCTGCATCATCAACAACTGCTGCTGCTGCTGCTGCAGAGTCACTTCCAATAGGAGCTCGTTTGTTTGATGTCTCATCCGAAGGACGGAGCACAAGGCGGTTCAGTGACTTGCTCAGGGTCACACACACACAGGGAGTCAGTGGCTGAGCTGGGATTTGAACCCCCTGGTAACAAAGCCCCCTTTCTCTAACCGCTGGATCCCCCTGAGCCTCCTTTTGGCTAATATGGTCAGCAGTGTGGAGTAGTGGTTAGGGCTCTGGACTCTTGACCGGAGGGTCGTGGGTTCAATCCCAGGTGGGGGACACTGCTGCTGTACCCTTGAGCAAGGTACTTTACCAAGATTGCTCCAGTAAAAACCCAACTGTATAAATGGGTAATTGCATGTAAAAAAATAATGTGATATCTTGTAACAATTGTAAGTCGCCCTGGATAAGGGCGTCTGCTAAGAAATAAATAATAATAATAACACTGAATACTGCGTGTTGCTGACTTGCCTCTGCGCTTTGCAGGTGAACTCGTGGAGCGGTTCCATTGAGATCGGGGTGACTGCCTTGGACCCGGCCTCGCTGGACTTCCCCAGCAGCGCCACGGGCCTCAAGGGGGGGTCCTGGGTGGTGTCGGGCTGCTCGGTGCTGCAGGACGGGCGCTCCATCCTGGAGGAGTACGGGAGAGACCTGGACCAGCTGGGGGAGGGGGACCGCGTGGGGATCCAGCGCTCCGCGCAGGGGGAGCTGCACCTGTGGGTGAACGGCCGCGATTGTGGTGTGGCAGCTTTCGGTCTGCCCCCGCGGGTGTGGGCCGTGGTGGATCTGTATGGGAAGTGCACCCAGATCACCGTGGAGTCTTGTGAGCCCCCCTCGGAGAGAGGGGGGGAGGAGGAGGAGGTGGAGGAGGTGGAGGTGGAGCTGGAGGAGGAGCAGCAGAGGGAGGGGGCTGCATTACCAGCCCCCGCAGCGGAGGAGGAAGGTGAGAGGGACACTCCGAGGGTTTTGGGGTCACAGTTTAGCACCACAGATGTGGTTAAAAGTTTTGCATCGCCTAGAATTAAGATTGAGACATAATTAAAAATAAATAACGTGAACGTAATTGAAATCTTTTATTTAACATCATGTAATCCAAAGACACTACAAAATGATCTCGCAAGCAAACAAACAAAAAAAAAATTCTACCGGAAGCCATAATAGCAGTACAGTAGTATTTTGTGTCAGATTTTGAAATGTCATGTTTTTTGCAAACTACAAAGCAACATTTTTCAGCAGTTTTTGTTCGACTTTATGAAGTAAAACGAATCCATTCAATGTTGTCTTTCCTCTGGTCCAACAAAAGATTTCTAAATAACTTTTTTTTTTGTTAATGCCTAACCTAGGGTAGGCTATTGTTTGACCATCGCGTGTGTGTGACTCTCTCTCTCTCTCTCTCTCTCTCTCTCTGTCTCTCTCTCTCTCTCTCTCTCTCTCTCTCTCTCTCTCTCTCTCTCTCTCTCTCTCTTTCTCTCTCTCTCTCTGTCTCTCTCTTTCTCTCTCCTTTATTTCTTTCTTTCTCTCTCTGTCTTTGTCTGTCTGTCTCTCTCTCTTTCTTTCTCTCTCTCTCTCTCTCTCTCTCTCTCTCTCTCTCTCTCTCTTTCTCTTTTAGTACCAGTGTTGCTTCAGAGCCAAAGTCGTCCAGACAAGCTCCCAAACAGCCTGGATACAGATAATGGTGAGTCGCATCCTAGCCTTGTATTTAATGTATTAAGCCTGTGTTTAATGTATTTGCATTGTTTTGTACTGTTGTATTTAATGTCCTGTATTTCACTGTATTTAATGTGCGTTTTCCCTCACTATCTTGTAAAGCGCTTTGTGATGGTGGTCCACTACGAAAGGCGCTATATAAAATAAAGATTGATTGATTATTGATTGAATATCAATTGCATAACAATCTTTAACAGGCAGATTTCCCATGTGAAAGAAATCGGGCCGCTCTGTGCAGTGTGCCCAACCGTTTCCCAGGAGGAAGCAAACCAAACCGGCTGCCAGGTTCCTGAACGTGTGTTCGCTCAGCTGTGATTGGCCGGTAGCTTTTTTTTTTTGCGTTTTTGCAAAGCATCCTGGGATGCAGGAAGAGACCCAGATAAAAGCAAACTGGGTTTGGATTGTAACTCTTGTCTGTCTGTTTGTCCGTCCGTCCGTCCCTTAGATTTCACAGCGCAGGAGCGCTCCAGTGTCGTGAACAACGCGATCCTGTCGGCGTGCGGCGGAGGCAGGGGGGCTCTGCTGGAGATCCCCGGGGGAGGGGGCGGGGTCTCCCCGGTGGGCGGAGTCTCCCCGGTGGGCGGGGTCACCACGAACGACGCCCTGCTGTTCCACGAGCACTGTGGCACGCTCATCAAGCTGAGCAACAACAACAAGACCGCAGAGCGGCGACGACCCCTGGACGAGTTCAACAACGGGGTGGTGATGACCAACCGGCCGCTGCGGGACAACGAGACCTTCGAGGTAACCTCGACTGAGTAATTCAGGGGAGCCTCAGAACCCCACGATTTCACCGGGAGCATTGGCTCCGGCGCGCTACAGCGACCCCTGCTGACGCCCGCTGAACGCAAAACACCTGCAGGGCTTGACCTCCAGGGGGCGGCGGAGCGCGTGAAGAGGCGATTGGGGCTCGGAGGACGGCCGCTGACTTTCGGTTCTCCTGAGCCGTTTGTTTTAACAAAAGCGATCTCCATTACACAGGAGTTTAAACTTCATGCTGATTTGGACTCGGCTCTCGCCGAGATAAGCACCAGCTAAGATGTAGCTTTACAGTAAACTAATGTGATCCGTCTGTGTCTCCATCCATTTGTGTTTCCTTCCATATGATGATCTCCTTCTGTCTGGTGTTGATGGCTGAAGTGTAATGCTGGTGCATCAGGGATCAGCTTATTTGTGAAATAAAAAGTGCGTTCTGTCCAGCAGGTTCAGCCCTCTTTGAAAACATTAAAGACTTCTAGCGGAAACATTTCATTGAGTTTAGTTTCGATTGAAGACGCCTAAAGATGTTTGTCATATTATTATTATTATTATTTATTTGGCAGACGCCTTTTATTCAAGGAGACTTGCAGGTGTTACAGAGCAGTATAAGGTTACAATGCAAATCAATATTTAAATACAGTATAGCTAACAGTAAGAGTGAATGGTGCTGCTCAGATACGCCTTTTAGAATCCTATTGCCTTTAGCGTTTCTAAATGAGCTGCAGGATTTCGCGGTAATTGCTTTTCCTCTGTTTCTGTCTGCTCTCAGATCCGCATTGACAAGCTGGTTGACAAGTGGTCAGGTTCGATAGAGATCGGAGTGACGACTCACAACCCCAATAACCTGGACTACCCTGCCACCATGACCAACCTGAGATCAGGTAGATTTGGGGCACTGTTGTATCTCCGTTAGCAGAATACATATATGTGTGTTTTTTGTTATGGTCCACACGCTAAAAATGTAAGTTATTATTATTATTATTATTATTATTATTATTATTATTATTATTATTATTATTATTATTATTATTATTTATTTCTTAGCTGACGTCCTTATCCAGGGCGACTTACAATTGTTACAAGATATCACATTATTTTTACATACAGTTACCCATTTATACAGTTGGGTTTTTTACTGGAGCAATCAAGGTAAAGTATCTTGCTCAAGGGTACAGCAGCAGTGTCCCCCACCTGGGACTGAACCCACGACCCTCCGGTCAAGAGTCCAGAGCCCTAACCACTACAATGGATGGATGGATGGATGGATGGATGGATGGATGGATGGATGGATGGATGGAATAGAATTATGTAAATTATTCACATATCAGTTATCCATGCATATAAACTTCGTGCTTTGAAATGTGGGTGTTATTTAACTCCAAGGTGAAATCCACCATGATCACATTTAGGCTGTATAATATGACCCTGGCATTCAGCACACGTTTTAAAAGCCTCTGCTGCTGGCTGGCTGTGAAGCTGCTGTTAAACTCCAGCGTGTGGCGCTGTCTCCGATCCAGGCACCATTATGATGAGTGGCTGTGGGATTCTGACCAACGGGAAGGGGACGCGCCGGGAATACTGTGAGTTCAGTCTGGATGAGCTGCAGGTACGACACAGGGAACACTCCTTCCTGTTTACTTTACATTGTCAACTTTTTGTTTGTTTCAATGCTGAGCAATTCATAGATAAATGATATTAAACAACAGGTGTTTTACATGCGTTTGCCTCTCCAGTTGTGACAAAGTGTCTGTGTAGCCATACACTTATAATTTCACATGTATCTTAAAGGGCTTGCCTAATTGTGCTGACACTTGGTAAGGACATTCTTTAGCACCATTTAAGCACTCAGAATCTGGGGTTGTCTGTCGCGCTTTGTAGGGAGTTAAGTACATTTGTACATACATCTCAAAAGGCGCTTACCGAATTGTGCTAACACTTGGTACGGACATTCCTTGGCACAGAGAGTATCTGAATGTGTGTGAGTGTGTGGAGTCTGAGCCCTTCCTCTCCCTGCACAGGAAGGGGACCACATCGGGCTGATGAGGAAAGTGGGCGGAGCGCTGCATTTCTGTATCAACGGCATCGACCAGGGTGAGAGAGCTGACTGTCCCTCTGTCCTACTGTCCCACTGTCCCTCTGTCCCACTAGCCAGCACAGCAAGGTCTCCAGCCTTTCCAGCACAGAGACGCACTTCAGATTAGACACCGATCTGCTCCCCTCATGTGGCAATACAGGGATGGCAATAAGACTCCCGTTGCACAGCAGTTTGATCCATTCCTGGTTTTACTATGAGGTTGATTAGCCATAGTGTATATGTAACAAGCTCAGGTGTGTCTTATTAGACTAGTAAAGCCATTGGGATGGCAACAAGACTCCCGTTGCACAGCAGCTTGATCCATTCCTGGTTTTGCTAGGTGCGTTAGTATTTCGATTGAAGACATTGAGAAAGACTTCAAAAGGTTTGCAATTTGAATTTAAGTTTCTTGAAATAATTCTAAATGCAACATTATTGAGAGTTTGATTGTATAAGAAGATTGACACGTTTTGTCGTTGAGTGTTTCGGAGCGTCTCATAGTTCTGGGTTTGATCTCCCCCCCCCAGGTATAGCTGCCACTCAGACCCCCCCCACGGTGTACGGCGTGGTTGACCTCTACGGCATGGCGGTCAAGGGGACCATCGTCCACAACCACAACCACAGCGACCGGCTGCGGAGGAACAACGCCATCATGCGGGCGCTGTCCCCCGACGTGGGGCGGGGGCGCGGCGCGCCTCAGCTGGGAGGAGACCCCGACAGCGACCGGCTGCTCTTCCACCTCAACTGCGGCCAGAAAGCGGCCATCATCAACGAGGGCAGGACCGCGCTGCGGCCACAGTGAGTCGCCGCTCCCGGGGGGCGGAGAACGAAACCTGAACCCTGTGTTTATTTTAATGAGCAATCCGTCCCCCTCCCCCACACAAGGGTGGGACGCTTTTCTCATTTCATACTAAACTGCACATTTGAGCCCCTGTGTCTCCTGACAGACCTGGAATCAATTACACTTGTAATTGTGTAATTGTAATTGCCTTGTAATTGATCAATTCCAGTTGCCACCCCTTTCCGAGCTGAATCATTCACAGCGCCAGGGTGTGTTTTACACAGAGAGAACGTTCTCGGATTTTCAATCACTTTCAGTGACCCCCCCACTGTTTGTTTGAATAAACCTTCTCTAGTATGTTTGTGTGTTTGTACCTGTGATCACTGCTGGGTAGAATAAACAGAGTCCACATGTTCGTGTGTGCAGCTATCTCTGTTACTTTGAGTGTCATTTATAAATGCGATTACTGCAGCGTCACACTAACTCACATTGAACACAATAGCGTTGTCATTGCAACTGCAGTTTTAGCGAAACTGTTTTTGGCCCCCCCCCCCTGATCTCTCCGCAGTGCCACGGACGATTTCAACCACGGCGTGGTCCTGAGCGCCCGCCCCCTGCGCAGCAACGAGGTCTTCCAGGTGCGCATTGACAAGATGGTGGACAAGTGGGCGGGGTCGATCGAGATTGGGGTCACCACCCACAACCCCGCCTACCTGCAGCTGCCCTCAACCATGACCAACCTCCGCTCAGGTACAGTCCCTGGGCTTAGCAACTCCAGCCCTGGATAACAGTGGATCAGACAACAGGAATCTTATTTCCATCCCTGCATTGTCACTGCAATTTAACATCACTAGACTGTACTGGAATTGCATTGCAGGGATGGGAATAAGACTCCTATTGCACAGCAGTGTCACCCATTCCAGGTTTTACTACCAGCTTTATTAGTCGCAGTGTGTGTAGGTAACAAGCTCAGGTGTGTCCGACCTAAAAACGAGAAGCAAAACCAGGAGTGGCTCAAACTGCTATGCAATAGGAGTCTTATTCCCATCCCTGCAATGCAATTCCAGTTTAGTCTAACTCTCACTGCAGTTGCTGTGTAATTCCAGTACAGTCTAGTCTAGTGATGTTAAATTGCATTGACAATGCAGGGCTTGAAATGAGACTCCTGTTGCATAGGAGTTTAATCCATTCCTTTCTTTGCTTCTAGTTTATAAACTGTACTCTTTATTCATGTTGTTTGCTGTGGTGGTGCAGGGCTGTGATTCTCAACCCCGGTCCAGGGGGACCTGCTGGTTTTCCAACTGAGCTCTTAATTACTTGACTAGACCCTTAATTGAACTGATCATTTGCTTAATTAGACCTTTTAAATAGTTTTCAGCTCTTAAACATCTGCAGATTTGAAGTTGGCTGTAACGTTTTAGAAGTAACTTTGAATGCTGCAACTGTTTAAGAGCTGAAAACAATTCAAAAGGTCTAATTAAGCAAATGATCAGTTCAATTAGGGGTCTGGTTCAGTAATCGAGAGCTCAGTGGGAATGGAAACCAGCAGAGAACAACAGGGGGGTCCCCAGGACCGGGGGTTGGGAACCGCTGGTACAGCGAGCCTTTTGCCAGCTCGTCGCTGGAAATAAGAATCTGTTCTCGGTTGACTCATTTGAGTAAATAAAGGGATTGATGGATCGATTGATCGATTGGTTGATTGATTGACGTTCTTCCATTGCAGGTACTTGGATGATGACGGGGAATGGAGTCATGCACAACGGAACCACGATCCTGGACGAATACGGACACAACCTGGACCGCTTGAAGGTAAGCACAGCGCAGGAACCAGGACCGCCGGACACAGCTGGAGATAGGCTTAGGACAGAAGGAAGGAGACGCTTCTTCACACAGAGAGTGGTGAGGGGGTGCAATGGGCTTTCTAGGGTTATCTAGTCATGCTGTTGATGCTGAATCACTGGGATCCTTCAGGGATGGAAATAAGACTCCCCTTGCATAGCAGTGTGATCCATTGGATCCATTTTCTCTTTTGGGTCAGATATTTAATCAATGGACACATGTTTTGAGTATTAGCCCCAATGTTTGCCTATTTGACTTCTATGTATTTATTTACTATATTCTCTGTTTTGCAAATCAGCAAATCGCTGATTTGCAGGCAGTAGTTGAAACACTGGACTCTTCTAGACTTCTGGACTGGTCTCTTCTAGTTAATAACACTGATGAAGGCACTAGATCTGGTCTGCTTGACTCAGTTTAGTTTTAATAACACTGATGAAGGCCCAAACGCTGGTCTGCTTGACTCGGTCTCTTCTAGTTTCAATATTATTATTATTATTTGTTTATTTAGCAGACTCCTTTATCCAAGGCGACTTACAGAGACTAGGGTGTGTGAACTATGCATCAGCTGCAGAATCACTTACAACTACGTCTCGCCAGAAAGACGGAGCACAAGGAGGTGAAGTGACTTGCTCAGGGTCACACAATGAGTCAGTGGCTGAGGTGGGATTTGAACCGGGGACCTCCTGGTTCCAAGCCCTTTTCTTTAACCACTGGACCACACAGCCTCCTATAACACTGATAAAGGCACTAGAGCCCAAACGCTGGTCTGCTTGACTCGGTCTCTTCTAGTTTCAATAACACTGATGAAGGCGCTAGCCTCACTGTTTGTCTGCTTGACTGAGAGTTTGATTTTGATGATGGCCGCTCCTCTCCCTCCCCTCTCCCCAGGCGGGTGACACAGTGGGGGTGGTACGGAAGGACGATGGCAGTCTGCACTTCTTTGTGAACGGAGTGGCTCAGGGTCCCGCTGCCTGGAACGTGCCCCCCAGTGTGTACGCTGTGGTCGATCTGTATGGACAGGCAGCCCAGGCTACCATCATGGATGACATGGGTAAGGGCTGCATCATACAAATACAGCACTGTGCAAAACCAGCCACTGGAACGGCTGTGCAAAACCAGCCACTGGAACTGCTGTGCAAAACCAGCCACTGGAACCACTGTGCAAAACCAGCCACTGGAACTGCTGTGCAAAACCAGCCACTGGAACCACTGTGCAAAACCAGCCACTGGCACTGCTGTGCAAAACCAGCGATTTTTAAAATGAATAAACAGGGTTTGAAACATGACCATGCCCCTGCTTTATCATAATATAGTCAAGACTCTGTCACAGTGCTCCACCTTGTAACGAGAACGAGACAGTGCTGGTGGAAGGGCATTGTGGGAAAAATAGGAGACCATGTCGGCTTATAACTACAGCTGTGGCCAAACGTTCTGCATCACCTATAATATTTGGATTGAACTAAAACTATATTAACATAATTTTACATCTTTTTATTTAACAACATGTAATCAAATTATTATTATTATTATTATTATTATTATTATTATTATTATTATTATTATTATTATTATTATTATTATTATTATTTATTTCTTAGCAGACGCCCTTATCCAGGGCGACTTACAGTCGTAAACAAAAATACATTTCAAGAATCACAGAACAAGTATTAATACAATTAAGAGCAAGATAAATACAATGACTTTGGTTCTAGCAAGTACAAGTATATGACAAAATACGATTCAGTAATGGAGCAGATAACAGTGTCAGTGATCGTTACATCAGGATATAATTAAATACAAAATACTACAGATGAAATAACACTTGTGACAGATTACAGTACTCAAGTACAGGATTAAATGCAGTAAAATAGGGGGCAGATAAGAGCGAGCAAAGCGCATTTAAGGAAATAAACTACAAAATGATCTCCCAAAAGTCTACCGGAAGCCATAATAGTAGTACAGTAGTATTTTCGTGTTTGTCTTTTTTGTTCAATATGTGGAAAACTCCACAGCGGTGTGTAATTCAATATGTTAACATTATTCAGCAGGTTTCATTCGACTTCATGAAGCAGAATTAGTTCATCCAACAGGGTGATGCAAAACTCAGAGCATTATAAAGGGGGAGGAAAGGGGGAGGATTGTACATCTGTACCATGTGACTGGTGTTGTAACCCCCCCCCCCCCTTCACTTCCAGCGGATCTGCCCCCCCTCCCCGACGATATCTCTGAGGGCAACAACCAGCTGTCTCCCAGTAGCCCTTGCTCCGTGGTGTCGGCCAATGACCTTCGCTTCCATCATCTCCACGGCAGCAATGCTGTCATCACCAACGGGGGCCGGACCGCCCTGAGACAGAACTGCCGTAGCGAGTTCAACGACGCCATCGTCATCTCCAACAGGTAGGGGGCGCTCACTACAAAGACCTGGACAGTGCTGCACCAGTGCTTGAAATGGGGGGGCGGGGCGGGGTTGGGGGCTGTTATCGTGAGAAATGTGGGTTGGTTTGGGGAGTTTCCGCACAAGCTTTTAACTTTTAATATGTAACTGGCAAGTTTTTAAAAGCTGAACTCTGAGGGCACTCTCCAAACAGAGACCTCTGTGTGGTCCAGTGGTTAAAGAAAAGGGCTTGTAATCAGGAGGTCCCCGGTTCAAATGCCACCTCAGCCACTGACTCATTGTGTGACCCTGAGCAAGTCACTTAACCTTCTTGTGCTCCGTCTTTCAGGTGAGATGTAGTTGTAAGTGACTCTGCAGCTGATGCATAGTTCACACACCCTAGTCTCTGGAAGTCGCCTTGGATAAAGGCGTCTGCTAAATAAACAAATAATAATGATAATAATAATAAACAGCTTCCACAGGGGCTGGGGTGATATTCACGGACGTGGAATGCATTCTGGGAATCGTAGTCAGACAGGCTGCAGTAAAATATAAACGGATTGTGAATCACATTACACTTGGGACAGGGGGTATGTAACTCCCTGACAGTTACTGCTTGTGTTCACGCTGACCGCCTCCCTGTGCTGTTGCTTTGACAGGTCCCTGCGGGACGGAGAGCTCTTTGAAATCGTGATTCAGAAGATGGTGGATCGCTGGTCAGGGTCAATTGAGGCTGGTGAGTGGAGTCTGGTACCCCCTTTATACAGCAAAGCTACAGCTACAGCCAAAAGCATTGCATCAGTCTACAGGATCAACGAATTGTGCTTCATGCAGTCGAATGAAACCTGCTGAATAATGTGGGTGATGCAAAACTTTCTGCTGTAGGTTTAGCGAGTAGAACCAATTTAATCCAGACGTTAAAGAACGTTTTTTTAACCTTGTTCAGATTGTGTAGCAATTTTAATTACATTTTTTTTTTTTTTTTTTTTTAAATTCCTGCAATTCCGGTAACATTTTCTTAAAGGTACCTGTGTGTGTGTGTGTTGTGTGTGTGTGTGTGTGTGTGTGTGTGTTTATTTCTGTTTTTGAACGCTGGAATCGGGTGTGGTGTTCTATGCACAGGATGACCTGAATTTGGACAAACTCCGCAGTGCGATTGGTTGATTTCTGACGTGTGATTTTTATAATCATGCAGGAGTGACTGCGATCAGGCCGGGGGAGCTGGAGTTTCCCAACACAATGACTGACATCGACTATGATACCTGGATGCTGAGGTAACACTGCGGCGCAGGAACACAGAGCCATCGTCAAGATCCACTGTGTCACAGCCGACTAAAAACGTTTTATTTATAAAAAACAAGAGTACAGCAGTGTGCACGTTTATTATTATTATTATTATTATTATTATTATTATTATTATTATTATTATTATTTATTATTATTTATTATTATTATTATTATTTATTTCTTAACTGACGCCCTTATCCAGGGAGCCTTACAATTGTTACAAGATATCACATTATTTTTACATACAATTCCCCATTTATACAGTTGGGTTTTTACTGGAGCAATCTAGGTAAAGTACCTTGTTCAAGGGTACAGCAGCAGTGCCCCCCCACCTGGGATTGAACCCACGACACTCTGGTCAAGAGTCCAGAGCCCTGACCACTACTCCACACTGCTGCCCCATCAGAACATCTCATAATTGATATCCTTTATATACCCGCCTGCATGAAAACCTCTGGGTGTGAGAATCTCAATTTCCGCTCAGTAATCAGTGATACAGATGTGTGGCTCCGAGTGCCTTTTCTCTTACTGTTTCACATGAATTGCGTGTAGTGGCTTATTAAATTAGACGATCGCTAATTTGCCTCGTTTTTGACAGTTTTCCAGGATTTTCGGTTCCAGGGGTTTGATTTCATACGCACAGCAAATCAAAAACTACAGCAGCAATGGGGGGTTCTGATAAACGTGCATGCTACTGTATAAGCCAATGCAGTATGCAGAAATTAGTTTTACTATTCTGGTTGCCAACAACATTAAGGGACCATACTGTGAATAGATCTTTAATGTTTAGTACGAGAGATGTGATTGGGGGTTGGGGTGAGGGGGCTAATGTTTCCTGGGACCCCCTTGTAAAGGAGATGGGGTTAGATTATTATTATTATTTGTGTATTTAGCAGACGCCTTTATCCAAGGCGACTTACAGAGACTAGGGTGTGTGAACTATGCATCAGCTGCAGAGTCACTTACAACTACGTCTCACCCGAAAGACGGAGCACAAGGAGGTTAAGTGACTTGCTCAGGGTCACACAATGAGTCAGTGGCTGAGGTGGGATTTGAACCGGGGACCTCCTAGTTACAAGCCCTTTTCTTTAATCACTGGACCACACAGTCTCCTCATGATCAAAAGCTTTAAATAATAGAGTTAGCTCTTTGTAATTTTTAAAAAGCTGTAAATAAATAGATTATTGCAAGATCCTGAGCATTTTTATGATCGACGTGTGCCGTTGCTTTGCGCAGTGGCACGGCGATCATGCAGGACGGCAACACCATGCGCAACAACTACGGCTGTGACCTGGACTCCCTGACCACGGGCTCCCGGATCGGGATGATGCGGTCGGCCACGGGGGACCTGCACTACTACATCAACGGCGTGGACCAGGGCGTGGCCTGTTCGGGGCTGCCCGCTGAGAAAGGTGAGCGCAGATACAGAGGTCAGGGGGGCGGGCTGCTGCTCCCATATTGTCGCTTTGCTATCTCTAAATTTGCCTCCCCTGGTAAAGGCACGGCCGCGTGTTGTGCAAGGGGAGTCACACAGTCGCAGGGGTCCCCGAGGGTCTCCCCTGGTAAAGGCACGGCCGCGTGGTGTGCAGGGGGGAGTCACACAGTCTCTGAAACTGGAACTCCCAGTTCAATCTCAGAACCCTGTGTGTGCCACAGTGCCTCCTGCTGGTGAATCTGATCTCTCTCTCTCTCTCTCTCTCTAGAGGTGTTTGCAGTTATTGATCTGTACGGTCAGTGTGTCCAGGTGGCCATCACAAGTTCCTCCGGCCCTCTGGACAACAGTCTGTCCACCTGCAACATCACAGAGAAGAGCTTCCCTATTCACTCTCCAGGTACCATACTGAGCTGAGCGAGCTGCATGAGAGGGGGGAGGGTCAGGGAGACGCTGCTGGGGCTCCCCTAATCAAAGCCCTGCCTTGCAGAGGGCAGGGTGCGTCATGGGCTCCCCCTGTGTGTGTGTGTGTGTCCCTGGTTCACAGTGTTGTGTGTGTCCCTGGTTCACAGTGTTGTGAGTGTGTGTGTGTGTGTGTGTGTGTCCCTGGTTCACAGTATTGTGTGTGTGTGTGTGTGTGTGTGTCCCTGGTTCACTGTCTCTCTCTCTCTCTCTCTCTCTCTCTCTCTCTCTCCAGTCCCGGGGGTGGCTCACCGGCTCCACAGTAACCACGGGAAGAACGTGATGCTGCAGAGCGAGGGCTGCCAGGCTGTGCGAGGGGGCGGGTACTCGCATGGCATCGTCTTCAGCATCAAGGAGCTCAAATCAGACGAGCTCTTCGAGGTAATTCAGTGACCCTGCTCAAACTCCTGGCTCCTGATCATTTCAATATTAATAATAATAACAGACTTCATTGAGGGGAGTTCTGAACCCCAGGACTGGGTGCAGCAGGGCTAACGTGAGGTTGTGACCCCGGTTTAAATCTTGGACTGCTTTCTCTCTCTCTCTCCTCCAGGTGAAGATCGATGAGGTGGACGAGCAGTGGTCAGGCTCTCTCCACATCGGACTGACCACCCTGCAGCCGGCGGACATCCCCTGCACCTTCCCCGGCCTGTCCGCACGCCTGCTCGACCTCCGGACAAAGGTCACCTGGCTGGTCACAGGCTCCGAGGTCCGGCGCAACGGAACCCTTCAGAAACAGAACTACGGGTGCTCTCTGGATCGCCTGAGGGTGAGAACACGCAGACACACAGCATAGAGCCTTCATCGGGGAGAGGGAAACTGGAAGAGTCCAGTGTAGAACAGTGAAGTTCTCTTTCCTATACTGCTAGAGAGCTCTGCAGTGTGGAGAGTGGAGTTCTCTTTCCTATACTGCTAGAGCGCTCTGCAGTGTGGAGAGTGGAGCTCTCTTTCCAATACTGCTAGAGCGCTCTGCAGTGTGGAGAGTGGAGTTCTCTTTCCTATACTGCTAGAGCGCTCTGCAGTGTGGAGAGTGGAGTTCTCTTTCCTATACTGCTAGAGCGCTCTGCAGTGTGGAGAGTGGAGTTCTCTTTCCTGTACTGCTAGAGCGCTCTGCAGTGTGTTCTCCACCCTGCTGTCTCTGAAGGTGGCTGATTGATCTCTGTGTGTCTCTGCAGGTGGGGAATCGTGTGGGTGTAAAGCGATGCAGTGATGATTCCATGCACATCCTGATCGATGGAGAGGACATGGGGCCGGCTGCCACTGCAGTAGCCAAGGTACCGGCCAGCTAGCCAGCCACTGCGGAGCCCAGAGCCAACCGGGCACACTCTGCAGCTGGGGCCAAAAGTTTGGCATCACCTAGAATTTTAGGATTGAGACATCATTAAATTTAGATAATATTAGATCTTTTATTTAACATCATGTAATCAAAGAAACTACGCAATGATATCGCAAAAGTCTATACCGGAAGCCATAATAGCAGTACAGTAGTATTTCGTGTTAGATTTCCAAATGTCACATTTTTCCTTTTTTGTTTTAAGTATGTGGAAAACTACGAAGCGGTTTGTAATTCAATATGTTAACGTAACATTATTCAGCAGGTTTCATTCGACTTTATGAAATCAGTTCATTCTACAGGGTGATGCAAAACTTTTGGCCAGAGCGATTGTCTTTTTACTTTGTGTCAATGTAACTCCCAGAATTATTTTTTTATATCTATTTATATAGTTGCAGGAAATGTTAAAAGTTGAAGTGTCCATCAATCATCGATTTAAAAAAATATATATATATTTAATTTCATTGTATCGTTTAGTCTCTGATCCCTGCCTGTGTTTCAGAATGTGCGCGCAGCGCGGTGTCTGTAGGCTCTGATCCCTGCCTGTGTTTCAGAATGTGCGCGCGGCGCGGTGTCTGTACGCGCTGATCCCTGCCTGTGTTTCAGAATGTGCACGCGGTCTTAGATCTGTACGGTCGGGTGACAGCGGTGTCAGTCGTGAGCTCCACTGTTCTGGACGAGACTGAGGGCACGAAGGTCCCCTCCCTGTCTTCAGAGATCTGCAGTGAGGAGGAAGAGGAGCCCACTCCGGTGAGAGGGGAGGGGGACTGGGAGAGGAGGCTGGGGAGCGGAGGGAATTTTTATGATAGTCTTTTTAAATGTTTAAGAGAAACTGCTCTGACTGTCTCTCTGTTTGTCTCTCTCTCTTTCTCGCTCTCTCAGTGTGAGAATGAGGCTCCACTGGTTCCCACCACGATGCAGTTCCTGGAGAATCATGGGAAGAACATCCTCTTGTCCAATCAGAACCTCACTGCCACCCGCGTCTCCAGCTACAACCAGGGCCTGCTGGTCACGAACCAGCCCCTCCCCCGACAGCAGCTCTTCCAGGTCAGAGTTCAGTCCGAAATGCAGGTCGCCCTCAATCCATTGCGACTTCCCCTGGCTGCTGTGAAAATAAACCTGTTTCAGATCAATGACACCACTGCACACTGAGACCCTAACACCTATACCTGTGTGTGTGTGTGTCTATACCTGTGTGTGTGTGCGTGTGTGTCTGTACCTGTACCTGTGTGTGTGCATGTTCTGTCCGCAGGTGCAGATTGATCGCTTGAACCCCACGTGGACCTCCTCCTTGTCTCTGGGAGTGATTGGCAGCTCTCTGGAGAGGAGCAGCTTCCCCTCCACTGCCTGCTGCCTCAAGCGCTCCTCCTGGCTGCTGCAGAGAGGCTGCGTCTTCCACAACTCCCTCAAGGTGAGCGGCCAGCGCTGCCAGCCCCCGCCAGCACCCTTATACCTCTCTGTGCTTTACAATGCTTCCCTATGCTTTACCAGACCTCTCTGTGCTTTACAATGCTTCCCTATGCTTTACCACACCTCTCTGTGCTTTACAATGCTTCCCTATCCTTTACCATACCTCTCTGTGCTTTACAATGCTTCCCTATCCTTTACCAGACTTCTCTGTGCTTTATAATGCCTCCCTATGCTTCACCACACCTCTCTGTGCTTTACAAGGCTTAGCTATGCTGTACAATGCATAGAGAGGTATGGTGAAGCATACAAGCATTGCAAAGTTCTGGATGTTATTTTTCTCAGCCCTTCTGTCTCTCTCCCTCCCTCCAGATCTGCGACAACTACGGCCCCAACTTGGACACATGTCCCGAGGGGACGGTGCTGGGGCTGCTGGTGGACGCTAACAGCTGCCTGCACCTCTACGTGAACGGCATGGACCAGGGGGTGGCCGCCCAAGACATCCCCAGCCCCTGCTTCCCTCTGCTGGATCTGTACGGCCAGTGTGAGCAGGTAGCGTGGAGCTCGGACCACAGCAGCCCATCCAGACCTGTGAAACGCTCAGAAGGGCTGAGTAAATTCAGTGACAAACGATTCTACCAGAGGTCTTTTTCCATGTCTTCCTCATTCGCGGGTCAGGGAGGCCAAACCGACAGGGACAGTTTCTCCTCCTCATCGCGCTGCAGCGAACCCCACCGTCCAGCCGTCCAGTGAGCTCAGAGCGGACACCTGCAGGGAAGGCATTGAGAAAGACCTCAAGTCAAAACGTTTCTACCACAAATCCTAGTTTTCAAACGCGACGTACCCCGTCACTATAAAAAACATTCGACAGTACAAATGTGTAGCTTTATATTGAAAGACTGCCCAACAATAGTGTAAACATTCCCTCTGTAACCGTGAGTTACTCCATCCCATGATCGCTCTGTTGCCCCGGCAGGTTACCATAGTTACCAACGATGTGCCGGCAGTGGGCGGAGACGGCAGCAACCCCCGTTGCCAAGGCGACATGGAGAAGGCAGACATGGTAGATGGTGAGTTCTGAACCAGTGGCTTTTGGTAAAGCTCTGTCTAGCTCTCTATATGTAGTTATGTCTGTCTGTCTGTATAGTTATGTCTGTCTATCTGTCTGTCCGTCTGTCTCTTCGGATAACGGAGGTGTTTTGCAGTAATGGGCTGTGTGTGTGTGTCCAGGTATCAAAGAGAGTGTGTGCTGGACCCCCCCTCTTGAGGTGAACCCCATGAAGACGTGTGAATACCAGGCGCTGTGCAGCCGCTTCAAAGATCTGCTTACTCTCCCAGGTCAGTCAGCCCGCCCCCTGCTCTCCCTGCCAGGTCAGTCAGCCCCGCCCCCTGCTCTCCCTGCCAGGTCAGTCAGCCCGCCCCCTGCTCTCCCTGCCAGGTCAGTCAGCCCCGCCCCTGCTCTCCCCGCCCCCTGCTCTCCCTGCCAGGTCAGTTAGCCCCGCCCCCTGCTCTCCCTGCCAGGTCAGTTAGCCCGCCCCCCTGCTCTCCCTGCCAGGTCAGTCAGCCCCGCCCCCCTGCTCTCCCTGCCAGGTCAGTCAGCCCCGCCCCCTGCTCTCCCTGCCAGGTCAGTCAGCCCCGCCCCCTGCTCTCCCTGCCAGGTCAGTCAGCCCCGCCCCTGCTCTCCCTGCCAGGTCAGTCAGCCCCGCCCCGCTCTCCCTGCCAGGTCAGTCAGCCCCGCCCCCGCTCTCCCTGCCAGGTCAGTCAGCCCCGCCCCCGCTCTCCCTGCCAGGTCAGTCAGCCCCCCCCCTGCTCTCCCTGCCAGGTCAGTCAGCCCCGCCCCCTGCTCATCTCCATCACTAGTCTTTCCCTCACTATCTCATCCCGCAGCAGCCAGAAAATGCGAACAATGAACATGAGAGAACAGTACATGCGTGACTTTACAATTGTCTCTCATTCCCAGATTCCCAGATTCTTAACACTTCTCCCTCTGTCTCTATCTCTCCCTCTCTCTATCCTTCTCTCCCTTTTCACTATCTCTTTCCCCTCTCACCCCTCCTGCACTTCTCCCTCTCTCTCTCTCTCTCTCTCTCTCTCTCTCTCTCTCCTCTCCGTCACAGACGGGTACTTCAGTGAAGACCCCAAGGCTAACCTGTGCTACTGCGAGTCGTGCCACAAGCTGCGCGGGGACGAGGCGTACTACAAGAGAGGGGACCCCCCCCGGGACTACGCTGCGCCCTTCGGCTGGTGCTGCTTCTCGCTGAGGTGCCCAGACCCTGCTAACCTGAGCTAGAGGAGCGAGCATTCATAACCGCGACTTCAAAACGCGCTCGTCCTGCAGTTCAAGAAAACCTCTTGAACCGCGCTGCGCCGTGCGTGACGCATCGTTACAGGCGCGGGCGTCGTTTGTACTGTGATACGAGACCAAAAGCACAGAGGAGGTCCTTGCAAGGTGTTCTTAAATGAAGAATAAGTGCTCTTTTTATTTTAGAGTTGAATACCAGCTAGGGCTACACAAAACGATTGCTGGGATCAGGGCTGACTTACCGTTCCTAGTGAAACGACTGAAGAAACAGCTGCTTGGGTTTGTGACGATCGCTGCTTAGACTCGCTTGTATCGCGACCTGCATTTCGTGATGCGTACCGCGGACATAAGCGTGTAGTTGCAGCCCTGCTGGTCAGTGTGTTTTGATTTGAGTTCTATTCCTTTTTTTTTTTTTGTTTTCTAAGCTAAAGAGATTTCACCTTTCCTCGTAGCGCAGGTCCTTGATAACCCTTTGAATGAACTGGTTTGCAGTTTTCCAATTTTTTTCCCCCGCTCCCCTGGTAGGGTGCAAAATAAGGAGGCTGTGCGGTCCAGTGGTTAAAGAAACAGGCTTGTAACCAGGAGGTCCCCGGTTCAAATCCCACCTCAGCCACTGACTCATTGTGTGACCCTGAGCAAGTCACTTCACCTCCTTGTGCTCCGTCTTTCGGGTGAGACGTAGTTGTAAGTGACTCTGCAGCTGATGCATAGTTCACACACCCTAGTCTCTGTAAGTCGCCTTGGATAAAGGCGTCTGCTAAATAAAAAAACGGCCAGCAGATCCCCAAACTGGCTTCGGTTTAGATTTCATATCCATAGAAATCAGGGATTGGGAGCAGCTGTTGCCAGTGAATGGACGAGTAGGTGCACGAGGTCTTGACTTGAGGTGTGTGTGTTTTGCTGTTGCAGGATTAACCCACGCTGTGACGCGGCCAACACCTTCAAGAAGTGGCACATGGCGTACCATGGTACGAGCGTGGGGGCGCTGCGCAGGACCTTGGACCAGAGCGAGCTCGTCACAGGTGGGCACGGCGACCACGGGGGTGTGTGGAACCAGCCTTTTAGTGTTATTCGTACGTGGATTAACCCCCCCTTTTCCTCTCCCTCTCCCTCTCCCTCTCCCTCTCCCTCCCTTCTCTCCTCCTCTCTCGCTCGCAGGCAGTGCGTCGATATTCTCTGCAGCGCAGACCAAGGGTGACGTGCAGAACGGCTACAGCGAGCCAGAGGAGAACAGCGCCCCCGAGAGAGAGGAGGTGAAAGTGCAGCTCTCCCCGACCATGCGCTACTCCGGTCTGGACAACTTCGCCCCCAAAGTGCAGTGAGTCACCCCAAAAACACCCCAGCTCTGTGGCTGTCTGTCTGTCTTTGTCACTGTCTGTGTGTGTGTGTGCCTCTGTCTCTTTGTGTGTCTGTGTGTGTATCTTTGTCTGTGTCTCTGTGTCTCTCGATCTCTGTGTGTCTGTCTCTCTGTGTGTGTCTCTGTGTCTCTCGATCTCTGTGTGTCTCTGTCTCTGTCTGTATCTTTGTGTGTGTCTGTCTCTCTGTGTGTGTCTCTGTGTCTCTCGATCTCTGTGTCTCTGTCTCTATCTTTGTGTGTGTCTCTGTCTCTCTGTGTGTGTCTCTGTGTCTCTCGATCTCTGTGTGCCTCTGTCTCTCTGTGTCTGTTTCTTTGTGTGTGTCTCTGTCTCTGTGTGTGTATCTCTAGTGTTTTAAAACAGATGTATGGGTTAAAGAAAGTTGTCAGTTTCCATACCTTACTCTCAAGAAATCTGTTACCCCTGCTCTCTCCGGATCACCCCAGCAGTGTCTTCTGGCTCGTGTTACTGGCTTTGAAAGCATGTCAGTCAACAGGGGGAAGCAGCTGGAAGACAAGACTAGCAAACTGAGAACTTTCTTTTGCCTCTCAAGGTAGCAGATATCGCGTATTAAAATGAAAATGCATGTTACCTGACACTCACAACTGCATGTGTGAGACCTATGTAGCTAATGCAGGGATGGAAATAAGACTCCTATTGCACAGCTGTTTCACCCATTCCAGGTTTTACTACCAGCTTGATCAGCTCCCAGTTGTGTCTAGGTAACAAGCTCAGGTGTGTCTTATTAAACTCATAGTAAAACCAGGAATGGATTGCAATGCAATAGGAACTTTATGTCCAATCCTGTAATGGAAATATGTAAGAGGGTTCTGGAAGTATGTGGTTGGTTGGCTCCCACCCCCTGTCTCACCTCTCCCCCTCCCTCTCCCTCTCAGATTCAGGGACCCCCGCTCTCTGCGCTGTCACCATGCCCAGATAGCCCTGCAGGTGTGTGTGCGTCCTGGCTCCTACAAGATCGGGGCGCAGAGCCTGGGGCTGAGCGAGGCCCTGGACCCCCGATTCAGCAACAGCGAGATCGAGTGGATCAGCAAGGAGAAGGGGGGCACCCTGCTGTACGGACTCCTGATCAGAATAGAGTAGGGGCGGAGGGGGAGGAGGAGCTTCAGAAACATCGAGACTGTGTGAAGCTCTAATGATCTGGAGAGAGGCACGGACTTCAACCTTCAGAAACATCGAGACTGTGTGGAGCTCTAATGATCTGGAGAGAGGCACGGACTCACAGCTTCAGAAACATCGAGACTGTGTGGAGCTCTAATGATCTGGAGAGAGGCACGGACTCACAGCTTCAGAAACATCGAGACTGTGTGGAGCTCTAATGATCTGGAGAGAGGCACGGACTCACAGCTTCAGAAACATCGAGACTGTGTGGAGCTCTAATGATCTGGAGAGAGGCACGGACTTCAACCTTCAGAAACATCGAGACTGTGTGGAGCTCTAATGATCTGGAGAGAGGCACGGACTTCAACCTTCAGAAACATCGAGACTGTGTGGAGCTCTAATGATCTGGAGAGAGGCACGGACTTCAACCTTCAGAAACAGCTAGACTGTGTGGAGCTCTAATGATCTGGAGAGAGGCACGGACTCACAGCTTCAGAAACATCGAGACTGTGTGGAGCTCTAATGATCTGGAGAGAGGCACGGACTCACAGCTTCAGAAACATCGAGACTGTGTGGAGCTCTAATGATCTGGAGAGAGGCACGGACTCACAGCTTCAGAAACATCGAGACTGTGTGGAGCTCTAATGATCTGGAGAGAGGCACGGACTCACAGCTTCAGAAACATCGAGACTGTGTGGAGCTCTAATGATCTGGAGAGAGGCACGGACTTCAACCTTCAGAAACATCGAGACTGTGTGGAGCTCTAATGATCTGGAGAGAGGCACGGACTTCAACCTTCAGAAACATCGAGACTGTGTGGAGCTCTAATGATCTGGAGAGAGGCACGGACTTCAACCTTCAGAAACATCTAGACTGTGTGGAGCTCTAATGATCTGGAGAGAGGCACGGACTTCAACCTTCAGAAACATCGAGACTGTGTGGAGCTCTAATGATCTGGAGAGAGGCACGGACTTCAACCTTCAGAAACATCTAGACTGTGTGGAGCTCTAATGATCTGGAGAGAGGCACGGACTCACAGCTTCAGAAACATCGAGACTGTGTGGAGCTCTAATGATCTGGAGAGAGGCACGGACTCACAGCTTCAGCACTGATATACAGACGCCTCGTGGAGCAGGGAGGCGGAGAGAGGGGGGAGCTATGGATCTCAAAACTTCAGGAACATCGAGATGGATCAGGAGAGAGAGGGGAGAGAGGCACGGACTCAGTTTAATTCCACGTTCTCCATATTCTATCTCTCTCCTACATCCAATTATTTGGGGGACTAAAACTTTCCTCCAAACGATTTAAATAAAACTTGGATTTTTTTTTTTTTTTTTCTGAAATGCACAAATTAATAGTAATGCTTTAGAATTCTTTTTAAAACTTTGGAGAAAAAAATAAATTATTACAAAGACTGAAGATGTGCAAACCTTGGGACAAACTCCCCACAACTTTTTGGAGTTTGTCAGTGGAACGGCGATTCGTGAAATCCAGTCACCCAGGAGCTATAAAATACACTGGTGCACTTAGACCTGTTGAAGGAAGCTTTGTAAATTCAGTGACGGACGTTTTCAAGGTGTTTTTCAGTGTCTTGGTCGATGATCTTGCATCGCTGGGTGATGCGGTCTCCCCCTGTGCTAAAGTGTGGAGGATCTCTTCACAGTCTCATAATGGGATGCTGGTTTGGGGTGCATTATATATTTGCATAGGTGTGAATGGTCTTGTTACAGTAGGTCAAGCAGACAAGCAATCATCTAATACGTGAACCTTTTATAAGTAAGAAAAATATTGAATTCACGTTGGGGGGGGGGGGGGGTCAGTTCCTGGCTTTCAATTCCAGTTCGATATTTTAGAGCCATGCCATTTTGTTCAACTGTTTTGGTTTTTAAGCCAATTTAATTGACTAACAAACAAACAGCGACTTCAATTTGAAGTCATTTGTTCGCCACTGCTTTGAGAAGCTCATTTTAACAGAACGCTGCTAATTTGCGATATTGATCAAGCGATGCGTTGAAATTGATTACAAGGGAATGGCAAATTTGGGAATTGATTTTAAAAAAATAAATAAATAAATAATTGTTAATTGAATTGACCCCCAACCCTGAATACATCCAGAAACTGTCCCCGCCCCTTTCAACAGCTTATTAACCAATCAGCTGTTCCCCCCCTATTGACCGACGCGCTTTCAAGCCAGTAACGTGACCCAGGAGACGCCGCTGGGTTGACCTCAGAAATGCAAGGGGAACAGATCTGCTCAGAGTCAGGTATAGAAACTGAGAACTTCCTGTAGGACCAGATCTGGTTTTAAAATGAAAACGCGTGTTTCTTTCAAAACTCCACACTCCAGACTGGTGGAGGTGCAACATGTGGAAGAAGGACTTTTTTTTTTTTTTAGACTTTATTGGGACCAGTAAGTTTTATCGCTTGGGGAGAGGAGTCCACATCCACCAGTTGTAGAAGTCTGTGAATTCAAACTTGAGAGCTGAAAGACTTTGTGAAGCATTTTGTCACTGATGCCGGATTGATGCGCAGTCACCTTGACAAGTTAAACCTGGACTGTCCGTCCCTGTCTCTCTGAAGTAATGCACAATGTAGGGGGTGAGATTCGCCAAGCTTTAAACTCCAGTGCAAGGGAAGAAAGATACCAAGAAACTGAACGATTCATACAGAACGGCAGGGGTGAAGCTCTGATTAAAATATCTGCTTTAAAAGCAACTACCTTCATTTGAATTGCCCTTTGTATATTGTGTATTAGTTGATTTTTTTAAAATTCTGATATAGTTTTGGATAATTGTGCAGATTTGTTTTTAGGTGCAGTAAATTCACTTGGGGGGGAGGGCTTGATTTGCTTAAATATCACCCCGTTTTTCCTTTTCAATTTGCACTGGGAGAAAAGCTTGGTGAGTTTTTTTTTGTGAAACCAGTTTTTAACAACGACTCTTAGTCTTGGATCAACAGTCTGTAAATTCAGTAACTGTAACGAAGGGAGACGGCAGTGTTTCTGTGTTGAGTAATCATCTCGTTTTATTCCATTTCATCAACACCTAACGACTTTGAATTAGTTACAGGTAGTTAAGTCTGAGAATAACTGGTCTGTGTGACGGTGGAATTATAGGATTGTCAGCAAGCAGCATTCTCATATTCACACGTTTAATTACAGCTTAACGAGCTTTGTTAATTAAGACACGTATTTGTTTTAAGTTGTGACAATGTACTTTATTAACCAAATCCCGTCAGTGCTCATTTTAACCACCGTGCGATTCTCGATTGAAGGATAACGTTTTTGGTTTGTTTTATTAACCAGGGGCTGGTTTCACAAAGCACTGCTAGAAAGCAAGCAAGCTTTCCTCCAAAAACCCAAGATTTCAAGATTGATAAAGTTTAATAGAAATCCACTCGGCAGGTCTATATGATTTAAAGGGTGAAGGTGTTACTTTCTTAAATTTTTTTTTTATGAAAGTTAATTTAGCAGACCGCTACCTAGAACTGTTTTGTGAAACCAGCCTTTTTTTGTTGTAAAAAGCCAGTCTCCGTTTGAGCTCTGAGAGGAGGCATTTTATATTGCCCTTCATGGCTTCACCCCCATCACCCCAAATTCAGCTCTAGGAGCCCTTTCAGACACCCCTGTCATGTGACACCAAAACTAGTTTCGTGTCGGTTTCATCGTTTGGGGCTTTAACCATCAAACAGCACTTGGATTAATCTGTGGCAGTCGGCGCGACCGATTTTACAAACAAAACTCATAGTCGTGCTGAAAGAAACGTGAAATCCCCTGACAAGCATTTCAACTGGACGCTGAAAAAGACTTGTAGTCGAATCACTCAGTGTTTTAGAAACTCCGGTAGATCCCAAAACCGCAGACCAAAAGATATTCCATTGAATGTTAAACTGCGATCGTCATTGAGGCGTAAAACAGAAACCGATCTCTCCACACCGAGAGAGAGAGGGGGGTAGAGAGAGGGGGGTAGAGAGAGGGGTAGAGAGAGGGTATAGAGAGAGGTGGAGAGAGGGGTAGAGAGTGAGGGGTAGAGAGAGAGGGATAGAGAGGGGTAGAGAGGGGTAGAGAGGGGTAGAGAGGGGTAGAGAGGGGTAGAGAGAGAGTGGGAGAGAGAGAGAGGGTAGAGAGAGAGAGGGGGGAGAGAGAGGTAGAGAGGGGTAGAGAGAGGTAGAGAGGGGTAGGGAGAGGGGTAGGGAGAGAGGTAAAGGGGGTAGAGAGAGGGGGGAGAGAGAGAGGGGGTAGAGGGAGAGGGGGTAGGGAGAGAGGTAGAGGGAGAGAGGTAGAGGGGAGAGAGAGAGGGGGTAGAGAGGGATAGAGAGGGGTAGAGAGGGGTAGAGAGGGGTAGAGAGGGGTAGAGAGGGGTAGAGAGAGGGGAGACAGAGATAGAGAGAGGTAGAGAGAGAGAGGGGAGAGAGAGGGTAGAGATGGAGGGGGGGAGAGAGAGGGGGTAGATGGAAGCAGCCCCAGTTTGATATTGAGATGAGGATGACCTTTTTTCCCCAGTCTGGTTTAGTGGCTTGAGATTCTCTTTAGTATTTTGTGAAAGTTTACATTGACGGTAAGACTAAATCAGTTAAAAGTGGTGGTCTTGTTTCTTTACAGCCAGTGCTTCCCCCAACCCCACGATGCGATCGCTGAGCAGCTTGCATGCGTCGCAGTTCTGCACCCTCCCTGTCACATGACACTGGTGTCCAATCCACGTGGCTTCACCGCGTGGCACAGGCCAATGGCCTCGCTCCCTCTCTCCCTTCCCCTCCAGTTCAGACTACTTCTGATGCACTGAGTACGTTTTAGTTCTTTTGAGTGTCGTCCAGGCCCAAGGAGCTTCTGGGAAATGGAGTCCATTTCAGTGGCCTTCTGGGTAATGGAGTCCGCCCCCTGAGATTGTGGGGGGCGGAGTCCACTGAATGATAGTCTGGGAAATGGAGTCTCTCTGAAGCTTCTGGGTACAACACAGTGGCCAATATGTGTTGTAATTTATTTATTAAAAAACAAACAAGTTTTAAATGTGAATTTTTTTTGAGGGAGGGGGGGGGTCACCTGAAGCTTTTTTTTTTAATTTAAATTGTTAATTTTTGTTGTTGTTGTTGTACAGACTGTTGCATATAAATCATATCTTCCTAATTTGTAAAGAACCAAGAGAAAGCGATGCACATTGTATGAATCGAGCTGGTCGTCTTGTCTTTTATTTTTTAGTAAACCTAAATATCCATTGTACAAGTCATATAGTTCATGTAGAAATGCTTCTTCCGAATTCACTGCTTTTTAAAATTTCGCAGTTTTCTTTTCTGTGCAAATCAGAAACACCGAGGGAGAGCTGGGCGTGATTTTTCTGTCTCGTTTGCAAATCCTACTCTGTAGGAGGCAGGGGGAGGGGGGGAGAGGTGAAAGGTCACGTTGTCACGTGATTTGAATGGACAAACTCAAAGCAACTCCTATCCAGGTGAAAGCAAACACAACAAGGATTATTAATAGGGTCGCTCTTCCTCCTCATCAAAGCAAGCCAGTGTTACTCAACTCTGGCCCATGAGATCCAGTCCAGGTTTTTACTCCAACCAGGTTCTAATGTAGTTAATAGAAGCTGCTGAGAGGCAATTTGAATCATTCAGGACCTGGTTGGAATAAAGACCTGGACGGGAGTAGATCTTGAGGGCCAGAGTTGAGTGGCACTGCACTAGACACTGGCTTAATTTTATCACTAACGTGGCTGCAGAGTAGGAGGTGGCACAGCTCTATCACAGTGACCAAGGTAATAATGCAGTAGAGACTTTATAAAAGAACTTGCAACAACTTTCAATCAAAGATTACAGAATAAAGCCACTTCTCAATCTATAACAGTTACCAAGGAAACCGGCACTATACGATCTCCATAAAACAAGGACGCATGAATAAATCAACGCGCGAAGTGGAGAACAGCCTGGCCCTACACCGGTTTTACTGTCGTGCAAGAGCATCCAGCTTCTAATAACTTGCAGAGTCATGAATTACATACAGGTTAGATGGCATGGCAAACAAAAGGCTTTTTAATTAGATCGTTTTTTTTTCTTTGTTTGTGTGAACAATATACGACAGCTACATGAAACGGTTTCTTTTTCCCCCTCAATCACTTTAAGTCGCTTTTCAAAGAAACAGCACTAGAAGGATTACAAATAGCGTAGTTCAGGTGTAGCTGCTATTTGTTTACAATGGGGAACAACGTCATTGACTAGAAACAGGTAGCTGTGACGTCACGATTTACGCTCCTGAGTGGGCGGGGTTTCAAGACGGCGTGGGCGGGGCTTTGTTTTTAGTAGTTAGCAGACCTGCCGTTTGCTGGTGACACGTTTAAAGTTTATCATCTTTAAAACAGAAAGGTACGTGAATTTCATAAATGTAATATTTCTATTTTTGTTATCAAAACTTACAAATGACGTCACGTTTCTTATATATTTCGTTACCGATTCTGCATTGAAAGCGTGGAGCATTTGCTCAGAACTCATTCATAGATGCATTCCAGAAAACCATTTAAAATTATATATATATATAAAATTCATATATATTTTTTTACGTAAAATGTAATTGCAGTGGTTAAAATTTTTAAAAAAAAAACCTGAACTCGAAACTGCCCATAGACTATGAGAATACATTCTAGCCTATTGAAGAGGCTGCGAAACCGGCAGGGGAGGAAACTACAGACCGAGGCTCTGGCTTGAGCCTGTGCTGAAAAGCTTCGCAAGGCTATATTAAAAATGATTATGAAGAATTACTAATTGCTCACTGAAATGTTCTGGTTTTGTTATTGCAGTCACAACGTGGATTTTAAAATAATTTGTCGTACCCCGAATCCACGTGTAGCATCAACCGATTGATTGATTGATTGATTGATTGATTGATTTAAACCAGTAGTCGCTGTCTAACCGAGTTGTGTACAAAAAATCGGGATGTCTGAACAGGATTTGTAGAGAGTTTAAACTCTCTACAAATCGTAAAGTTAAAAGGGCGAAGGGGAAAGTCATTTATCAATGTGAACCAATAGGCTTCCGTGCAGTAAATCCAGTTCAAGTTGAATGTGTTTCTGCTGTGGGTTTTCTCAGTGCTGCTGTGCTGTGTAATTGCAGGGTTGCGGTCACAGTCTGTCTCTCGGTCCGCGGTTCAGAATGCAGAGTAACGGGACGGACGCACACCCGCTGTTCGGGGGCGCCTTCTCCGCGGTGCTGCCCCCTGGCTTCAGAGACGTCAGGTACAGGAGAGATGTTTTAGGGCAGGTGGAGGCCAGCCCTAGTCCTGGAGAGCCACAGTCCTGCTTCTGGATATCCTTAAAAACTGCAGAAGACCTGGAAAACAAAAAATGTGTATTATTAAACTATCAGCAGTGCAAGGATAGCGCATCAGCTGAGGATCCAGTAACGTGGTGCTGAGGTCAGGCGAGTCCAGCGCAGAGCAGGAGGGGCGGATCAGGAGATCTATAAGATGTATAGATATTTTTATATGAGTAACACTTGACCACTCTGTGGGCTGTGCCCCCGAGGGCTGGGCTGTGTCCCCCGAGGGCTGGGCTGTGTCCCCGAGGGCTGGGCTGTGTCCCCGAGGGCTGGGCTGTGTCCCCGAGGCCTGGGCTGGGCGGGGCTGGGCTGGGCTGTGACCCCGAGGGCTGGGCTGGGCTGGGCTGGGCTGGGCTGGGCTGGGCTGGGCTGGGCTGTGCCCCCGAGGGCTGGGCTGTGACCCCGAGGGCTAGGCTGGGCTGGGCTGGGCTGTGCCCCTGAGAGTTGGGCTGCTCAGTGCTCACGGCTCTGTGTGTTTCGTTGGCAGCGAGCTCCGAGAGATCCCGGATAACCAGGAGGTGTTCGCTCACAGCCACACTGACCAGAGCATCATCGTGGAGCTGCTGGAGTACCAGGGCCACGTGACGGGCCGGGACGCAGCCAGGTACAGCAGCGTGACGCCAACACTGCCCCCACAGGCACGGGAACAAGACTCCTATTGCACAGCAGCAGAGACACCCATTCCAGGTTTTACTACCAGTTTGACTAGCCCCGGTGTGTACAGCTAACAAGCTGAGCTGTGTCTTATTAAACTCCTAGTAAAACCAGGAGTGGATCACACTGCTGTGCAGTGGGAGTCTGATTCCCATCCCTGTATCAATTTATAAAACCATGATGCTGAAGAATGAATCTTTCCCATTGCATAGCAGTTTAAGGCATTCCTATCGTAGGAATTATACATTAGTGCATTTTATTTATTTTTTTTTACTGGATTATGGCACGTATTTGTGAATAATTTTATTTAACCCTTTCAGTCCTGAATTGGTTTTGGTCGAACTGAAGAATAAACTCCCTTTATTGAGTGCGCAGGAGAACAGGACCATTTTAATTTTTTTGTACCTCTGTGTTTCTACACGACCTCGGACTGGGACCTAGGAGTCCCGTGAGGTTCCAACGTGATTTCCTGGGTGGGTTGGGGGGATGTTGTTAAACACACAGCGCTAAGCTCCCGCCAGGACCGGAAGGGTTAAATTAAAATGTAAACTTGGCACTGAAGTTGAGTCTCTTTATTAAAACATGAAAGGGTTAAGGTGAGTGGTTTCTTTTTAGTTTTTTTTTTTTCCTGTGATGTGTTTCAATGCAATGGGTCCCCGTGTCGGTGCCTGCCCTGTATTCTCCCGATCGTGGGTTGCTCTTCCAGCCCTGCTCAGCGTGTCCGTGGCCCCTCTGCTTGTCCAGGTACCACTTCGAGGACGTGGCCGGCAGTAACGAGGCCGCTGGCCCCGGAGGCTCCCAGGTGCTCAGTGTGGAGCCGCTCCCCGCAGCGCAGACGTCCCTGCAGGAGAGCGAGTCGGCCTGGCTTCTCCACGGCACACAGCTGGTGTCAAAGTTCAACGAGGAGGTGAGAGAGGGAGAGGGAGAGGGAGAGACACACACATACACAGACACACACACAGACGCGCACACAAACACACACACAAATACAGACACAGAGAGGGAGAGCGAGACGCACACAGGCACAGAGAGACAGACACAGAGAGAGAGAGACACACACACAGAGACACACAGTCAGCAACTGCAACATCCAGTTTAAAGTTAGTTCAACAACCATTCTGATAAACTGTTGTCTTCAGTGTCCAGCGAGACACTGTGAATGTCCATTCCTTCTCTTGTTGAGTGGAGGGCAGCAGTGTGGAGTAGTGGTCAGGGCTCTGGACTCTTGACCGGAAGGTCGTGGGTTCAATCCCAGGTGGGGGACACTGCTGCTGTACCCTTGAGCAAGGTACTTTACCTAGATTGCTCCAGTAAAAACCCAACTGTATAAATGGGTAATTGTATGTAAAAATAATGTGATATCTTGTAACAATTGCAAGTCGCCCTGGATAAGGGCGTCTGCTAAGAAATAAATAATAATAATTCATATGTTTTGTTGGTGTTGTTGCGCAGGCTGAGAACGCCGTGAGCGTGTATCTGGGGCTGTTCCGACTCCCCCAGTACAGCACAGACGCCCTCGTCACTTTCAACGACCCTGTTACTATCAAGTAAGTGTAACAATGCTTGGGGATCAGATCTATACAATTAGGAATAATCAGAAGTAGGCAGGTGAAAAATAGGTGTGAGCTTCAGGGTTTAGTAGTAAGTTTCCTCTGTAAAGATTAAACTCATTTTGCTTCATGAAGTCGAGTGAAACCTGCTGAATAATGTGACCTATTGAATCACACACCACTTTCTATAGTTTTCCATGTACTTAACGAAAAATTTGACATTCTGAAATCTAACATGAAATACTAGTGTCCTACTATTATGGCTTCTGATATAGTTTTTTTTTTGCAATGTCATTTTTGTAGTTTCTTTTGATTACATGATGTTAAATACAAAGATCTAAATTATGTTTATATAGTTTTATTTTAATTCTAGGTTGATGCAAAACTTTTGCCCTTCGTTACAGACCTAAATTTGAGCAGTTTTACCCCAATAACCCTGACAAACGTACTAGCTGACAGTTTTGCCGTTTGACGACAGTGTTTGAAGCTAAATAAAAGATCTAAATTAAGATCACGTAGTTTTTTAATTTTTAAAATGGTCTCAATCCTAACTGCATACATTTCTGCACCTGCTTGATCCCCATTGTGTTTTACTCTCCTATGATATTTCCAACACATGCCCCTCATCCCTCTCCCTCTCTCCCCTCCCAGTCCCCTCAGCAGCAGCGCTGTCTCGGAGTCGGGACAGGACGACGTCCCGTCCCCCTGGAGCCTGGAGCAATTCCGAGTGCTGCTCCAAACGCTTCGACTGCTCAACCCGGACGTCTTCGGATAGGGGCGGGAGGGCTGTCTGCTCTGTACGGGAGCCCGGAGGGGCAGTGTGGGGGGCAGTGGCACCGGCCACAGTGAGGCGCTGTGGGAGCTTTTCCTTCACTCAGCTCTGCTTGCGTTCTACCTGTGTTGCTTCAATCCACAAGGAGACATTATCGTACCTCAGCTTTTCAACAGGTGCCTTTGACCCTTGACGTCTTTTTTTTTTCCTGTTTTGAGCCTGCCCTGAGAGTGCTGTACTACCCCTGTTCTGCACATTGAGACCTGACTGAACCAGCTTGCAGAGGGAGGGGAGGACAGTCACTGAAACAGCACAGTGCTGTACTACCCCTGTTCTGCACATTGAGACCTGACTGAACCAGCTTGCAGAGGGAGGGGAGGGCAGTCACTGGAACAGCACGGTGCTGTACTACCCCCGTTCTGCACCCTGAGACCTGACTGAACCAGCTTGCAGAGGGAGGGGAGGACAGTCACTGGAACAGCACGGTGCTGTACTACCCCCGTTCTGCACCCTGAGACCTGACTGAACCAGCTTGCAGAGGGAGGGGAGGACAGTCACTGGAACAGCACAGTGCTGTACTACCCCTGTTCTGCACATTGAGACCTGACTGAACCAGCTTGCAGAGGGAGGGGAGGGCAGTCACTGGAACAGCACGGTGCTGTACTACCCCCGTTCTGCACCCTGAGACCTGACTGAACCAGCTTGCAGAGGGAGGGGAGGACAGTCACTGGAACAGCACGGTGCTGTACTACCCCCGTTCTGCACACTGAGACCTGACTGAACCAGCTTGCAGAGGGAGGGGAGGGCAGTCACTGGAACAGCACAGTGCTGTACTACCCCCGTTCTGCACACTGAGACCTGACTGAACCAGCTTGCAGAGGGAGGGGAGGACAGTCACTGGAACAGCACAGTGCTGTACTACCCCCGTTCTGCGCACTGAGACCTGACTGAACCAGCTTGCAGAGGGAGGGGAGGACAGTCACTGGAACAGCACAGTGCTGTACTACCCCCGTTCTGCACACTGAGACCTGACTGAACCAGCTTGCAGAGGGAGGGGAGGACAGTCACTGGAACAGCACGGTGCTCTACTACCCCTGTTCTGCACCCTGAGACCTGACTGAACCAGCTTGCAGAGGGAGTGGAGGGCAGTCACTGGAACAGCACAGTGCTGTACTACCCCGTTCTGCACCCTGAGACCTGACTGAACCAGCTTGCAGAGGGAGGGGAGGACAGTCACTGGAACAGCACGGTGCTGTACTACCCCGCTCTGCACACTGAGACCTGACTGAACCAGCTTGCAGAGGGAGGGAGGGCAGTCACTGGAACAGCACAGTGCTGTACTACCCCGTTCTGCACACTGAGACCTGACTGAACCAGCTTGCAGAGGGAGGGAGGACAGTCACTGGAACAGCACAGTGCTGTACTACCCCGTTCTGCACTGAGACCTGACTGAACCAGCTTGCAGAGGGAGGGGAGGACAGTCACTGGAACAGCACAGTGCTGTACTACCCCCGTTCTGCACACTGAGACCTGACTGAACCAGCTTGCAGAGGGAGGGGAGGACAGTCACTGGAACAGCACGGTGCTCTACTACCCCTGTTCTGCACCCTGAGACCTGACTGAACCAGCTTGCAGAGGGAGTGGAGGACAGTCACTGGAACAGCACGGTGCTGTACTACCCCTGTTCTGCACACTGAGACCTGACTGAACCAGCTTGCAGAGGGAGGGGAGGACAGTCACTGGAACAGCACAGTGCTGTACTACCCCCGTTCTGCACCCTGAGACCTGACTGAACCAGCTTGCAGAGGGAGTGGAGGACAGTCACTGGAACAGCACGGTGCTGTACTACCCCTGTTCTGCACACTGAGACCTGACTGAACCAGCTTGCAGAGGGAGGGGAGGACAGTCACTGGAACAGCACAGTGCTGTACTACCCCTGTTCTGCACCCTGAGACCTGACTGAACTAGCTTGCAGAGGGAGGGGAGGACAGTCACTGGAACAGCACGGTGCTCTACTACCCCTGTTCTGCACACTGAAACCTGACTGAACCAGCTTGCAGAGGGAGGGGAGGACAGTCACTGGAACAGCACAGTGCTCATTGACGATGGAAACGCAGTTATTAAGGGAATCCAGAGCCTGTTTTGTTGGCTCCACAGTTAATGCAGTTGGGCTGTGTGCAGGTAGAGGTCAGGAAGGAAATACCCTTGGAAACTCCGTCCCAGGTAACACGCCCATCCAACTGCTAATGAGAAGGTGCTACTTACCCTTGTGTTTGTACAATAAATATTGAACTGCTTGGAAAGAAGGCTGCCTCTGTTTAGTGTTCTCCTAAATCACCTTCGTTATCGAGGGGACTGTGTGTACTACGGGAAAAGGGTCTTGATACCAGGAGCTTCAAATCCCGGCTCAGCCACTGACTCGCTCTGTGTGTGTGACCCTGAGCAAGTCACTGAACCTCCTTGTCCTCCGTCCTTCAGATGAGACGTCAAACAAACGAGCTCCTATTGGAAGGGACTCTGCAGCAGCAGCAGCAGTTGTTGATGATTCATAGTTCACACCCTAGTCTCTGTAAGTTGCTTTGCATAAAAGCTTCTGCTAAATGACTCATTGAATAATAATTACCTTTAAGAACACCTTTTACAGCTGAGTGCCAATCAATGGCAGTCAATGAGTGTTTTTAAAAAGCCGATCCTTGCAGAGATGACGCCATTTCTAAGGAAAGTGAAATAAAAACGATTTCTTGTCAAACGTGGGAGAGAAAGGAAAGACGAACTGTGGCTTGTGCGGTTTTTAAAAAAAAAATTTTTTAAATAGTTTTTCGTTAGTTTTACCGGGACAGGTTCTGTATTTAAACAACACTGTCCGATCTATTGATTGCTACTCAATAATTGTGAAACATGAATGTGTTTTATTCCATTTAATTAATAACTAACCACTTCAAATTCCATGAAGATAATTACCCAGGAAAATACGATTTGGCACACCGCTGTTCTGACACAAAAGCACTCAACAATACCAAAAAAAAAAATCATTTATTTACAGCTTTTTTTAAAACTATTGGTATTATTATAAATTAACTGATTCTATTATTCACATAGTACAAAATAAAACACACAAGCTATTGCAGTTTAAATATTATTATTATTATTTATTTCTTAGCAGACGCCCTTATCCAGGGCGACTTGCAGTCGTAAACAAAAATACATTTCAAGAATCACAGAACAAGTATTAATACAATTCAGAGCAAGATAAATACAATGACTTTGGTTCAAGCAAATAAGTATATGACAAAATCTGATTCAGTAACGGAGCAGATAACAGTGTCAGTGATAGTTACATCAGGATATAATTAAATACAAAATACTACAGATCAAAATATACATTCAGATAACCTGTTGTAAGGTTTGCACACGGCCTAAGCAAAGATGATAGTTGTTTCATTAAAGCGACGCTATTCATGAAGAGCTTGCACGGGCTATAATTTCTCATCAGTTACCCAACGCTACCACTCCACTCTCAGCACTGCGACAGGTAACTGCGTAGCGATAAGCTATGATACTTTCTTTAATATACCGTATCGCAGGAGGCATGTAGAGTTTGCATCGCCTGATCATTTCAATATTAATAATAATAATAACAGACTTCATTGAGGGGAGCTCTGAACCCCAGGACTGGGTGCAGGCAGCAGCAGGGCTAGTGTGAGTTTGTAACCCTGCTCAAACTCCTGGCTCCTGATCATTTCAATATTAATAATAATAACAGACTTCATTGAGGGGAGCTATGAACCCCAGGACTGGGTGCAGCAGCAGCAGCAGCGCTGGAGGTCCAAGCCCAGTTCAGGGTGTTTCTGGCAGGGCAGAGTCCGGTTCTGTTGTCGCTCCGCTAGCTGTGCAGCTGGTGTTGAGAGTAAAGCTTCCGCAGCTCGTTCCAGAACAGCAGAGACAGGACGGTGTGTGGGCCGAGTCGGAAGTACGACGCTCCGATCCCCTTGTACAATCCCAGCACGCTCTCCTTCCGAACCGTCTTCATGAAACAGTCCACAAACCCACGGTACAGCAGACCCTGAGAGAGAGAGAGAGAGAGAGAGAGAGAGGGGCTTAGGTTTCAAACTCTCGCAGTAATCTTTTCCTAGAATTATAGGATTGAGACATAATAAAAAAAATTAAATGCAACAGCTATATGAACATAATTCATCTATTTTATTTAACGTTAAAAGGAACTACAAAATTATATCTACAAAAAGTCTTTCCCGGAAGCCATATTAGTAGCACAGTAATATTTCACGTTAGATTTCTATGTTGCATTTTTCAATTTTCAAGTAGATGTGTAAAAACTACAAAGCGGTGTGTAATTCAATATGTTAACGTAGCATTATCGAGCAGGTTTCGTTCAACTTTGTGAAGGAAAAGTGAGTTAATTCTATAGGGTGATGCAGGACTTTTGGCCATAGCTGTTGGCTGTTGTAATCGAATTTCCCTCTGGAGGCCTGGGTTTAGGCAAATAACCTGGGTCTCTGAGTCTTAACGTAGCAGGGATGGAAAAGAGGCTCCCATTGCATAGCAGTTTGATCCTGGTTCTGCTCTGACCCTAATAAGCCACCCCTGAGCTTGCTGCCTACACACACTGTGGCTGATCAAGCTCGTGGCAGCTGAGCTCTCACCTGCCCCCTGCTGTCCACGGACTGGTTGTAGAGCCGCGTGCTGACCACGTCAAAGGGGGTCATGGCCGCCACCACCACCACGCTGCTGACCATGCCTGCCGAGAGAGCCACAAGCCAGCTGTCTGACGGGAAGATCTGGAAGAGAGAGAGAGAGAGAGAGAGGAGTGACGTGTGGCACGCTGGAATGAGGATGGAATTATATCAAGCAGCACAGTTTATTATTATTATTATTATTATTATTATTATTTATTTCTTAGCAGACGCCTATCCAGGGCGACTTACAGTCGTAAACAAAGATACATTTCAAGAATCACAGTACAAGTAATAATACAATTAAGAGCAAGATAAATACAATGACTTCGGTTCTAGCAAGTACAAGTATATGACAAAATATGATTCAGTAACGGAGCAGATAACAGTGTCAGTGATAGTTACCTCAGGATATAATTAAATACAAAATACTACAGATTAAATAACAATTGACAGATTACAGTACTCTAAAGTACAGGATTAAATGCAGTAAAATAGGGGGCAGATAAGAGCAAGTGAAGTGTATTTAAGGAAGTCTCCAGAGGGGAAAAAAGAGGAGTTCTACAGGTGCTGTCTGAAGAGGTGAGTCTTGAGGAGGCGCTGGAAGGTGGTCAGGGACTGGGCAGTCCTGACATCTGTAGGAAGGTTATTCCACCACGGTGGGGGCGAGGGTGGAGAAGGAGCAGGCTCTGGGGGCAGGGGAGCGTAGAGGAGGTAGAGCCAGTCTTCTAGTGCAGGAGGAGCGGAGAGGTCGAGTGGGGGTGTAGGGAGAGTTGAGAGTCTGGAGGTAACTGGATGCAGTCTGGTCAAGGCATCTGTAGGCTAGTACAAGAGCCTCCCTTAATCTCATCCCCTCCTTCATTGCTGCCAAACGAATGCGCGGTACTGTTTTCATGGATTTCCATGAAGTCTACCCAACGCTGTTTAATCTATACTTCCCTGTGAAAATCCCTGTTTCTCAAAGAACAGTGGAAGAATACATCTACAGAAAACAGCTGCTTTACTGAACGTTACATTCAGGAACCTGGCAGCCGGTTTCGTTTGCTTCCTTACCGTAAATGATTGAACACACGATTTCTTTAAAATGTCTTGTAAAAGCTTTTTTTTTTTATTGTGAAACAAAATACAGGCCTATGTGAATCTATTTAGCCTGGAACAAAAGAAGAATCAGGAAGGGGGCTTGACCAAGGTCTTTGAAATGTTAGAGAGAGCTGACAGACCCTGACCGAAAACCAGGATCAGTCTCCAGATCGCGCACCCTCCTGCAACACCTCTGGGTTTGCGTTCCCTCATCTCGTTTCAAATCGGTAGCCTTCGTTGCAGGTGGGAGGGTGATCTGGAGACACCGCGATCCTTGGAAGAAAACAAATCTCTCTCTCCGCTGGCGAACGCTCCAGAGGAAAAGCTGAAAATAAATTTTTAAAAAATCCATATATGAAGACTATGTTGAAAAAATGCTGTTATACGGACAATATGGGATAGAACAACAGAAGAAAACCGTATGTTCTAGAACACTGCAAACGCATCACACACACAGGGGTTACCTGGAGGTCAGAGATAAACTCTTTGGAGGTGGTGAAGGAGTAAAGCTGGGAGGCCGACCCTACCGTGACCCGAGGCACGGCTGCGCTCGACCCCCTCCACAATCCCAGAATGCCGTGCTGCTTCTGTATACGCAGCAGCGCGTGCACCATTCCCTGAGCGAGACACCGCAGGCAGAGAGAGAGAGAGACGAGAAGCAGACCTATTAGATATTATTATATACAAGCTCATTTTGTTAACTGACTTGATAGAATTTGACTGAACACACACCCTGGCACTGAAAAAGCCTTTTTTCGTTCTATTAAATTAATCGCACGACAGCCCCATCTAAATCTACGTTTCCGCAGAGATTATTATTTTATTATCATTTATTTCTTAGCAGACGCCCTTATCCAGGGCGACTTCGTTACAAGATATCACATTATTTTTTACATACAATTACCCATTTATACAGTTGGGTTTTTACTGGAGCAATCTAGGTAAAGTACCTTGCTCAAGGGTACAGCAGCAGTGTCCCCCACCTGGGATTGAACCCACGACCCTCCGGTCAAGAGTCCAGAGCCCTCACCACTACCCCACACTGCTGCCCTGGAGAGAGGAGGGGATGGGCTGAACAGAGTCATGCTGTCAATAGTGGAATTGTCAAAACTGCCATCCCCACCTACTCCCTCTATAAAAAGAAATGTTGCATTGTTGTCACAGGATGTGAATTGAATGAGGAAGCAGAGTTTAGACAAGTCAAAGCAGCTCAAGAAAGAATGCCTGCACTTTTCAGTAACACTTCCCCCAAGTGTCTCTAATTACTGTGCATTTACATAGTGCTTACACAGTAAATACATGTGCGCCTACACAGTAAATACATGTGCGTGCCTCCACAGCATCACAGTGCTATTCTGCACAGTTACAGTGTACATCCTTTTGCACAACGTAACAGAAACCCCCACTTTTCTGATACAATTGTGTACTTGCATAGTATATACTGTGCAAAAAGATTCACACATTGAGTTAACTGCTGGTCCAGCGGTTAAAGAAAGGGGCTTTGTTAACCGGGAGGTTCTGGGTTCAAATCCCGGCTCAGCCACTGACTCCCTGTGTGTGTGTGTGTGTGACCCTGAGCAAGTCACTGAACCTCCTTGCGCTCCGTCCTTCGGATGAGACGTCAAACAAACGAGCTCCTATTGGAAGTGACTCTGCAGCAGCAGCAGCAGTTGTTGATGATGCAGAGTTCACCCTCCTAGTCTCTGTAAGTCGCTTTGGATAAAAGCGTCTGCTAAATAATAATAACAACTATGCATAATAACATTGCAGTGCTGTGTAAGTACACCTGCATTTACTGAGTGTAAATACACAGTACTTAGAGGCACTTGATGGAAAGAGTTACCCACTATTCAATTGGAGCACATAGAAAATCAATTGCAGTGACATTAGAATCTACTGATAATAGATAATGCATCTGTAATCTGTCCCCTGCAGACCTGCACAGCGCTCTGTCTTTAAAAGGATTGGCCCTCCCCCTCCCCCTCCCGATCCAGAGGGACTCCACGTGACCAGAATTAACCCTGAGATCTCCCACAGTGAGGAGTGTAACCCTACCTGGTGATAGTGCTGGTGCCCCACTGCTATGGAGGAGGTCGACTGACTCTGCAGGTGTGTCTTTACCTGGGGAAGACAAAAATGTATATATATATATATATATATATATATATATATATATATATATATACACACACGTGTGTTAGTGCTGTATGAACCAGTGGTTCGGATGGTGGTTCCGCAGTCTAAGAAAAGCAGCGATCGTCACAAACCCAAGTTTCTTCACTCGTTTCGCTCTGAATGGTGAATCAGCCCGATCGACACCAGCGATCGTCGCCTGATTTCAGTGGTGTGCTCGAGCCAAATAACTGGTTTGTGTAGCACTAGTATGTGTGTATATATATATATATATATATATATATATATATATATATATATATATATATATATATATATATATATATGTATGTGTGTGTAGTATATATATATATATATATATATATATATATATATATATATATATATATATAGAGAGAGAGAGAGAGAGAGAGAGAGAGAGAGAGAGAGAGAGAGAGAGAGAGAGAGATACACACACACACAACACCAGCCCGAGATCGACAGATCTGGGGGTCATACGCAAAAAACACGCATTATCATATAATAGGCGTATCCCCGCACCGCCCCCAACTCAACTCTACACGACCATCACGACAGTAACACTAGACACAATGAAAGGCTCTTCTCTTTGTATAAGTTAGTGATCCGCAGATGCGTCAGCCGCACGCAGAGCGCGGTCTGTGCTTTTCACCAGCTCTGCTGTGCTGAATAAATGATTTGTTTTGTTTTGTTCCTATGGGTAAATATCGGGGCTTTCTTCCTCTGCATCGGGTCGCGGGACATTTCCTAGGAAATACGGCTTCTCCCGTTTATTATTTGTTGGTAAAGATAAACATGAAACTATATAATCATATCTGTCAGCGGGGACTCATTACAGCGGCACGCCGGATACGAATTAAAAAATAATATTGAACACTAAACTCCTTATCATGTTAGTATAGGAGTCCGGCCAACATGTGCGTCCTTGTCTCAATACGTTCCACTTGCCCGTTCTCTAATATTTATTTACTGTATCTTTTTAATAATTCATATTTTGTTCTACATACCAAATAGACGGGACTCCCTATAACAGCGCCTGTGACCCCGGCTGTGGCTCCGGCAGCGATGCTTTTGCCGGGTATTAGTCTGCCGTCCTCGGTGTGGATGTAGCCGGCTGACTCGATGACAGCGAAAGACCCAAGCCGGACCCCGTTCATGCAGAACTGGTACAGCAGACCGGGGACCAAACCCTTCTGCAGCCCGGCCAAGCCGTCCACTTTCGCGATGGTGTAGAATGCGTGAAAGACGTTGCGGTAATGCACCTGGTATGACCCGGGTGCTTTCAGCTCGCCTTGCAGCTGCATCCGTGTTTTAACAACCTCGAGAGGGTTAGTGAAGAGACACGCTCCGCAAGCGGCAGCTCCGCTTAGAACGAAATCCATAACTTATATATAGATTGAAAACTCTACGACCTTAAACTGCCTACAGCAAGACTGGTCCTCTTAGTTAAAGCGTACAGGTGCTGCCTTTCAAGTAAGCCGACAGGCCGTGTCAAGATCGGAGGCGGAGTTTAGATTTTTTTTTTTAACAACCAATCAGATTTCGACCGCTCACGGCGGCTTGGCCTATCACGCAGCGGTATTGGGTACAGCCCTAAACAATGTACCTGTATCTGATGGGAGAAGCCAAGATCCACATTATCATAAATACTCGCAAAGCCAGATTGACGAGAAAGAGCACACACACACACACACACACACACATATATATATATATATATATATATATATATATATATATATATATATATAAGGAGAGGTCAAATCAAGGCTGATCCTCAGAGCCAGCATTGCATGATAATATAAATATATTGTTATTTGTTTATTGAGCAGACGCCTTTATCCAAGGCGACTTACAGAGACTAGGGTGTGTGAACTATGCATCAGCTGCAGAGTCGCTTACAACTACTTATTTTTACATACAATTATATATTTTTTTACACATTATTTTTTACATACAATTACACATTTATTCAGTTTTTTTTTTTGGTTATGTAAGGACAGGCCATTTAGACAACAGTATGTGCTACGGCAGTTTTTTTTTCTATCGGTTCAATACCTGTATATGTTAATTTAATATTTGTAAAGCAGAGCAGCATCACGCGCAGACTGCCCGTCACCTCTCGAGGATGATGTCATGGTAACCGGGGAGTTGCCTGTTTATAATCAAAATATACAAACAAAAACATATTTCTATATATTTTTTATGGTAGTTTTTTCACTGTTAAATGTTAGGTATCCTGTAATAATCTAATTTACAGAATCTAAAACCTTTGTTTTTTTAACTTTTATGTAAGTTTTTTTTTTTTTAAAGTCGTTCTGTTTATAATGAATTGCATTTGATTTATTATCCCTGTCATTTACGCTGTTTCTAATCTTTCCTTGAATGTATATGTAAGTATGTATCATTTTGTATATATAATATATTATATGTAGCAAGTGCTTGGTTTTTGCTTTTAGAAAAAACAAACAAACAAAAAAAAAACCGCGTTTTTTTATTCGTGAGGCAGTTTGAACCCTCTTGGTTTTCTGTCCAGTCCTTTTGCTAGGCTAGTATGAGAGCATCTGTAGAAAACGTTTTGATTAAGCGGCGATTTAAATCAAGTTTATACTTTCACAATGACCTGCGTGTGTGTGCAGCCGATACTAGAGTCAGAGCCGTGAACGAATGAATGGTGCTGCAACACATGAGTATTATTAATAATAATAATAATAATAATAATAATAATAATAATAATAATAATATGATGATGATGAACATACAACCTGAAGCTAGCTACCTTTTACAAAGGAAAATGTTTGATAAATTATTATTTGTTTATTTAGCAGACGCCTTTATCCAAGGCGACTTACAGAGACTAGGGTGTGTGAACTATGCATCAGCTGCAGAGTCACTTACAACTACGTCTCACCCGAAAGACGGAGCACAAGGAGGTGAAGTGACTTGCTCAGGGTCACACAATGAGTCAGTGGCTGAGGTGGGATTTGAACCAGGGACCTCCTGGTTACAAGCCCTTTTCTTTAACCACTGGACCACACAGCCTCCTATAAATGCAACACGAATGTTGCCCTTGTTCATGTTGCACTTATTTCAACGGCACCCTGGTTCAATGGGATGTAATCACATCTGTACGGTAATGCAGATTCGGTGCTTATGCTTATGCTGTTGCTGTGGTTACAGTGATCCCGTGAGGCATGGCTGCAAAATGGAACGACCGCACACGCGCGGGAGCTGCTATCGGTAAGCAATTATCAGAGGTTCTTAGGATTACACCGCAGCCTTGCACAAGAAGGCTAAACACCATTTCATAACTCATGCAGTTCCAGTGAAAACATATATGTACAGCTGTGGCTAAAAGTTTTGCATCCCCCTATAGAATGAACCCATTTAGCTTCATAAAGTCTAATGAAACCTGCTGAATAACATATTGAATTACACACCGCTTTGTAGTTTTCCCACATAACGAAAAACGTGACATTTCGAAACATGAAATACTACTGTACTACTATTATGGCTTCCGGTAGACTTTTGCAATATCATTCTGTAGTTTCTTTGATTACATGATGTTAAATAAAATGATGTTCATACAGTTTTTTTTTTATATCAATCATAAAATTCTAGTTGATGCAAAACTTTTGGCCAGAGCTGTATTAGTTTGGAGACTTCTGTGTAATGTATGTAACTATTGAAGCTGGATAATAATAACTATAATTAATAATTAGGAATAATTACTAGGCTGATCAAATCGATGCTCAGCTTCTTATAGGATTTAGGTTTTGAAGCTGTGTTCATATTTTTGCACAGCAGTTTGATCCATTCCTGGCTTTACGAGGAGTTTAATCAGACACACCTGAGCTTGTTACCTAGGCACACTGTGGCCGATCAAGCTGGTAGTAAAACCTGGAACAGGTGAAACTGCTGTGCAATAGGATTCTTATATCCATCCCTGTTTTAGATTTTGTGCTGGTATGGGAGGAGAGCTTGAAGGAACAAGAGACCAAGGACAACCTGATCCCCAGAGAAGAGCAAAAAGATAAGAAGGCTCTGTGCAAGGAGAGGTGGAGAAAGACATTCCTGTTTAATCTCTGCAGGGCTGGCTTGAGGACGGAGGAGGTAAACAGGACTTTGAACGAAGGCTTTAGCAAACATGTATTTTCATTTTAAAACATACTGTGTGGCACCGTGCTGCGCTAGGTCGAAGAATTTGCTGCTTGCAAGCCGTGCTTTGAGTTAGTCTTGTACCACGTTGGAGTACCATACCTCTCTGTGCTTTACAATGCTTCCCTATGCTTTACCACGCCTCTCTGTGCTTTACAATGCTTCCCTATGCTTTACCATACATCTCTGTGCTTTACAATGCTTCCCTATGCTTTACCAGACCTTTCTGTGCTTTACAATGCTTCCTTATGCTTTACCATACCCCTCTGTGCTTTACAATGCATCCCATGCTTTACCACACCTCTCTGTGCTTTACAATGCTTCCCTATGCTTTACCACACCTTTCTGTGCTTTACAATGCTTCCCTATGCTTTACCAGACCTCTCTGTGCTTTACAATGCTTCCTTGTGCTTTACCACACCTCTCTGTGCTTTACAATGCTTCACTATGCTTTACCAGACCTCTCTGTGCTTTACAATGCTTCCCTATGCTTTACCAGACCTCTCTGTGATTTACAATCCTTCCCTATGCTTTACCACACCTCTCTGTGCTTTACAATGCTTCCCTATGCTTTACCAGTCCTCTCTGTGCTTTACAATGCTGCCCTATGCTTTACCACACCTCTCTGTGCTTTTCGCACGCCTTTTAAACTCAGCCAGCTACCGGAGAGAGTTCATTGCAATTTTTAATTGTATTTTATTAAATAATTTTTTTTGTCTTTTGCAGGAAGTCACTACGAGTGCAAAGGAGAAGATCCATTACTTTAAAGTCAGCGCTCCCTTTGAGGTTCTGGGTTTCTACGCTGAAGAGCTCCGAATGTTGTGCCCTCTTAAGGCAAGTCATTTAAAAAACAAAAAATAAAAACATTCTACCAAATTTCTGTTCCCACAAGCCAATTCCAACGACTGCATTTTTTTGACTCCTGCATCTTTTTCTGATATTTAAAAATTTAAACTGTTGACTCCCCTAGATTGTGGTCGTTCTGTGTGAGTTCTGAGTTAATTCTCTCAAATATTTAGTATTGTATTCACATCACATCACGTGCAATCACAAGGCTGCTTCAAACAATCAAACAGCAGCCTCTTAAACTGAGAGAAAGTGACACTGTGGATCCGATTCTTGACTCCAGTGGCTCCTTTGTGTTCTCGTTCTTGTCCCCAGGTTTGTTCTCGTGTCTACGAGCCCACCACTCTGAAACTGCTGAGGAAGCTTGGGCTCCCGAACCCCTTCTACGAGAACGTACCCAACCAGCCCCCAAACTTCTACATGTACCCCTTTAGCCGGGCCAGGTTCAAGAGGTAGGGGCTGCCTAATCCTCACAGCTGAGAATAACTCGTTGCTGTTTTGTACTAATCTCCGTCCATATCAATGACACAGGCTGCACAAGCTTTGAGATGGTGTCTTCGCATCTCATGCACAGCTGTGTTCTGTGATTCTCTCAGTGAAGTTCCATTACTGGTGCTGTCCAGTTAAAATGAACTTTTTCTCTGATGCATTGTATTAATCTCCGGCCATGCCAATGATACAGACTGCACAAGCTTTGAGATGGTGTCTTCGCATCTCATGCACAGCTGTATTCTATGATTGTCTCAGTGAAGTTCCATTACTGGTGCTGTCCAGTTAGAATGAACCTTTTCACTAATGCATTGTATTAATCTCCGGCCATGCCAATGACACAGGCTGCACAAACTTTGCTTGTAACGTACCCTCTCTGCTTCTTGCGCAGGTTTCACGGCAGTAAAAATCCAGAGACTTTCTTCACCACCACACAGAGGCAGAGAATAGTGAGTCAATTATACCAGCGGTTCAGCCAGTGCCTTCAGCACACCGGTGAAAGACACTGCTGTGGCCAGAAGTTTTGCATCACCCTGTAGATATTAACTGATTTTGCTTCCTAAAGTCGAACGAAACCTGCTGAATAATGTTGCCTTGTTAACATATTGAATTACACACCGCCGCTTTGTAGTTTTCCAGATACTTAACGAAAAAACAAATGAAAAAAGTGACATTTCAAAATGTAACATGAAATACTACTGTACTACTATTATAAACAGTACTTTTATTATTAATAAATACATTTTCATATTCTGTATGTTTTTATTTCAGGTGTACGAGGTGTTAAGAAGAACTCCCTATGGGAAAGGGAGGAGTGACCAGATTGGAATAAACAAATTGCTGAGCAGATTGGTGTTCTCAGCTGCCTATCCTCTTCACGATGTGAGCTGCCTGCCGGATTTAACTTGCAGGACAAGCAGTGTCTATATATATATCTATATGTCTATATATAATTATTATTTATTTCTTAGCAGACACCCTTATCCAGGGCGACTTACAATTGTTACAAGATATCACATTATTTTTACATACAGTTACTCATTTATACAGTTGGGTTTTTACTGGCGCAATCTAGGTAAAGTACCTTGCTCAAGGGTACAGCCGCAGTGTCCCCCACCTGGGATTGAACCCACGACCCTCTGGTCAAGAGTCCAAAGCCCTAACCACTACTCCACACTGCTGCCCTATAGATATCTATCTATCTATCTATCTATCTATCTATCTATCTATCTATCTATCTATCTATCTATCTATCTATCTATCTATCTATCTATCTATCTATCTATCTATCTATCTATCTATCTATCTATCTATCTATCTATCTATCTATCTATCTATCTATCTATCTATCTATCTATCTATCTATCTCTCTCTATATCGATATATATAAAAAGAAGACAGTTTGTGTTTCTGTCTGTTCCTTTCTGCATTCGGACCCTGCAGGACCCAGCGCAGCCAAACTCTGCACAGCCTCCTCTCTCATCCAGGGGAAGGTCCAGGGCTGGGTTTGGAGCCAAAATTTTGACCCCCCCCCACCGGGGTACTATATTGAGTAACCCCATCGCTGGATCACTACAGTAGCCATGTATCTCAAATTAAAGAAACCCACAAAAAAAAAAAAAAAAAATGAACAAACATTAAAAAAAAAACCCATAAGGCTGCCTTCCCCTGATTTGTCACGCATGAAATATTGAAATATTGAATTTCCCCAGGCAACACCAGGTACTACAGCTAGTATAAATATAAATAAGAAAACGCGTGAACCAATAGTACAGCACTTCACCAGTCAAACATTAGCGAGCTGAATGATCACAAAGTGTTTTAATGGAGTTCTCAATACCTCCGGATGAGTTCACGCTGCCTCTCTCTCTCTCCTGTCGATGTTCCACACAGTGTCCCGACGTCCTGCCCGATCTCACTGTCCCACCAGAGCAGCTGAACAGCAGGCAGATCCTGCGCCACTACTGGGCAAACTGGTGGAAGTGGCACAAGTACCAGCCTGTGGAGCACATCCGGCACTACTTCGGAGAGAGGGTGACTTTCTACTTTGTGTGGCTAGGTATTATTGTTGTTGTTGTTATTATTATTATTATTATTATTATTATTATTATTATTATTATTATTATTATTATTGATTGAGTCATATAGCAGATGCTTTTATACAAAGCGACTTACAGAGACTAGGGCAGCAGTGTGGAGTAGTGGTTAGGGCTCTGGACTCTTGACCGGAGGGTCGTGTGTTCAATCCCAGGTGGGGGGACACTGCTGCTGTACCCTTGAGCAAGGTACTTTACCTAGATTGCTCCAGTAAAAACCCAACTGTATGAATGGGTAATTGTATGTAAAAAATAATGTGATATCTTGTAACAATTGTAAGTCGCCCTGGATAAGGGCGTCTGCTTAGAAATAAATAATAATACTAATAACTATGCATCATCAACTGCTGCTGCTGCAGAGTCACTTGCAATAGGACCTCGTTTGTTTGACATCTCATCCGAAGGACGGAGCACAAGGAGGTTCAGTGACTTGCTCAGGGTCACACACAGGGAGTCAGTGGCTGAGCCGGGATTTGAACCTCCTGGTATCGAACCCCTAACCACTGGACCACACAGCCTCGTACCAGAGTGTTTATTTAACCAGGCAACAAAAAAAAAAAATATCCAGACAATGACGTGAAGTGACAATCTGACTATTGGAGTGTTTATTTGATCTGGCATCAGAAGTCGTTTGTGTGAATCCAGCTCTTTAATAGAAACTTAAACTCAGTCATTAGGGGCTGGTCTGTTTCAAAGCAATCAGAAAGGCAGGGTTAGTGTAATCGTTTATCGCAATTTAATCATTTATTGTATTGAAGAATTATTAGTGGTAAAAATAACACACTCTGCCATTTGGAGGCAGTGTGGTCCAGTGGTTAAAGTCCAGTGGCTTGTCACCAGAAGGTCACTGGTTCAAATCCCGCCTCTGACGCTGACTGACTCACTGTGTGTGACCCTGAGCAAGTCACTTCACCTCCTTGTGCTCCGTCCTGCGGATGAGATGTTAAATCAACGTCCTATTGGAAGTGACTCTGCATATAACGCACAGTTCACAGCCTGCCTCTGTAAAGCGCTTTGTGATAGTGGTCCACTATGAAAGGCGCTATATTAAAAAATAACATTTTTTTTTAAAACACTTTTTAAAAAATACATCTATTCCAATAAATTCAAAAGTTTGTTAAAATAAAATAAAAAAAAATCTTCGTAAAACTGAAGAACGAAGAAATCCATTGATTTAATTGTTCCACAATTTACCCAGAGAAGGATTAATCAATTATCAGCACACCCATAACCCTTACACACGCACACACACACGCACGCACACACACACACACACACACACTTTAAGGGGGTTAAAACATTTCAACAGATTTTCTTCTTCACTGTTGTAGTGTATTTCAGTATTTAGGTATTAAGTTTGAAGTCTAAGCCCTATGAAAAGCTGCAGCATCCATTAAGCAGAATCCTGTTTTCTGGTCTTGCTGGTCTGGGATTGCTTGCAGAGATTGACCTGTGTTTTGCCCCAAGGTTTTTACACCTCCTGGCTGGTACCTGCTTCCCTGGTGGGGATCCTGGTCTTCATGTACGGAGCACTTAACGTCTCCAGTGACATCCCAGTGTGAGTATCGCAGCCTTCTACCAGCTCGCTCGCCCCCTCACTCTCTCTCGCAGCCAGAACAACACACTGCACAGGATTGAGAAGCAGGACAAATGACCCTTAACATGAGCACACTGATCGAGCTAATATAGGATTGAATACGCACAGGGATAACGTGAGAGTAGACCGGTTCATTTCAGCTAATAGACAAGTTAATTTCAGCTAATCGTGTGTAAGAGGTATAGCCTTTTTTTTTAGTTTTTTTTTTTTTAACTGTATCTTATACTCATGATTCTGTATGACACACGCACCCACCACGTTATAGAATTTTCACATCCTAGCCTTGCATTTAATGTATTGCGCATTGTCCCTCACTATCTTGTAAAGCGCTTTGTGATGGTGGTCCACTATGAAAGGCGCTATAGAAAAATAAAGGTTGATTGATTGATTGATTGATTGATTGATTGATTGATTGACCTGTGGTAGCTAGAAATGCTAAAAGAAACGTCATAAATTCACAAACGTTTTGACTAGAAGTCTTCTTCCAAGTCTTGAAGGACTTCTAGCCGAAATGTTTGTCATTGGCCTTGCGAAGTTTCTTAATAGTTTACAGCCATGGTAGTCAGAAATACTAAAAGAAACATAATGAATTCAGTAGGCAAATGTTTTGACCAGAAGTCTTTTTCAGTGTCTTTTAAAGACATTGAGCTTCCAGTCAAAATGTTTGTCATTTGACGTGTGAAATATTTTATTCGTACTTCTTAATAGTGCGCACCTACAGTAGTTAGAAATACTCAAATAATGCTAAAGCATTTTGACTAAGTCTTCATTGTCTTGAAACACATTAATAAAGACTTCTACTGTATTCTTTCTGTGTTCAGCACTGTTGAGTGATACAGTTAATAGTTATTGATGATCACCTGTGGCAGTTCCATTCAAAGTGAAACAACTTCCGTAGGAAATACTTCAATTCGTCACTTGTAGGCAAAAAAAAAACACTTCCTCTAGGGTGTGAAAGCTGAATTAGATGTCCATGACTGCAACTCCAACAAGAAACCAACAAGAAAAAGTCTTGTTGGTTTCAGCAACATGATTACATCTTTATTTGAAGTCCAAAAAACTTTCCAAAGTTCCAAAGCTTTGCTACAGCTCACATTTCCTGTACTGTTGTAATCCGTCCCCCAGCTGTTCCTGGGCTGTCCCTTCCTTCTGTGCGCCAATCAGTAAGGGAACCCTCCCAGTTTTGTGCCTTTATTATAATTATTATTTGTTTATTTAGCAGACGCCTTTATCCAAGGCGACTTACAGAGACTAGGGTGTGTGAGCTATGCATCAGCTGCAGAGTCACTTATAACAACGTCTCACCCGAAAGACGGAGCACAAGGAGGTTAAGTGACTTGCTCAGGGTCACACAATGAGTCAGTGGCTGAGGTGGGATTTGAACCGGGGACCTCCTGGTTACAAGCCTGTTTCTTTAACCACTGGAATGGAATGACCTACACCAGCCCCCTCATCCCCTTGTTAAGTAATAGTTTGAACCAAATCTTCAATATGGCGCTTGATCCAAGCCACAAGCATCACATGTTTCCACCGCCAGTCTGAGACATTTAGCCATGCTTCCTCCTTGCTGGTTTCAGTCTTGCTGTTCCGTCCCGCACACGACAGCTGCCTGTGCAGACAGGCTATATATGGGCTTCCTGCCCGATGCTAGTCCCTTTCAGAAATAACACCACACAGGGACCCTCAGACCCAAACACCTCGCAACTGAGAGTCATTCATGTTTCCCAACAGGGTGATGCAAAGCTTTTGGCCATAGCTGTAGTTTCCTTAATGCAGATCTGTTTGTGTGCGTACTCTGTCAGAATGAGCCTCCCCCTCCCCCCCTCCTCTTACCTTGCAGGGCTGAGCTGTGTGAGAGCGGGGACACCTTTAAGATGTGCCCTCTTTGTGACAACTGCGAAATCTGGAGCCTGTCCATTGCTTGTAAACTGACTAAGGTGCGTTCACAGTGTAACCCTGCCTGCTGGCTTATTATCCAGCACAAACGCAGAGGGATCCTTCAGTCAGTCATGAATCTGTGTCCGTGGTTATTATTATTATTATTATTATTTATTTCTTAGCAGACGCCCTCATCCAGACCGACTTACAATTCTTACAAGATATCACATTATTTTCACATACAGTTACCCTTTCATACAGCTGGGTTTTTACTGGAGCAATCTAGGTAAAGTACCTTGCTCAAGGGTACAGCAGCAGTGTCCCCCACCTGGGATTGAACCCACGACCCTTCGGTCAAGAGTCCAGAGCCCTGACCACTACTCCACACTACTGTTAATAGTTATTAAAACCATTGTCCAGTAATTGCGAGACATGATATAGCTGTATAACATTTTGTAAAATAACCTTTAAGCCCACTTTCTTATAGTTAAAACACATTATTGGCTACTGTGTGTTTGAAGAAAGGGGTTCGATACCAGGAGGTTCAAATCCCGGCTCAGCCACTGACTCCCTGTGTGTGTGTGACCCTGAGCAAGTCACTGAACCTCCTTGTGCTCCGTCCGGATGAGACGCAAAACAAACAAGCTCCTATTGGAAGTGACTCTGCAGCAGCAGCAGCAGCAGCAGTTGTTGATGCATAGTTCACCCCCTAGTCTCTGTAAGTCGCTTTGGATAATAATAATAATAATAATAATAATAATAATAACAATAATAATAATAAATACACTGGGCTGGGATGAGGGAATGGTGTTTCTCAAAGCGTTCTGTAAGCTTCTCCTGCTGTAGTTCTGCAGTTTGGTTTTGTTTTGTGTTTGCCCAGCTGAGCTACTTGTCTGACCACCCGGGCACCGTGCTGTACAGCGTCTTCATCTCCTTCTGGGCTGTGCTGTTCCTGGAGGCCTGGAAGAGGAAGAGCAAGTCCTTGAGTTATCACTGGAACAGCACCAGCATGGGCTACGAGGAGGTAGGGCTGCCCTGCCAGCCGCTGCACCACAGCACCAAGGCACCGCTCTGTGAAATCCCTCCTGCTGCTTTGAAATAGGGCTGGATTTAGAAATACTGAAAGAAACTCTGACAGATTCGATGGCCAATGTTTAGACTGGAAGTCTTTTTCAATGTCTCCAATAGAAATATTAAAGAAACTTAATGCAATGCCGAACATTTTGACTAGAAGTCTTTTTTTTATATCTTCAGTAGAAATACTAAAAGAAACTTAATAAAATTCAATGATAAACGTTTTGACTGGAAGAAAAAACTTCCCCTGATGAAAGTTCCTCACAGTAAAAGTATAATAAAGCAAAGTGAAAGCATGGTAAAGCATAGGGAAGCATTGTAAAGCACAGAGAGGTGTGGTAAAGCATAGGGAAGCATTGTGAAGCACAGAGAGGTGTGGTAAAGCATAGGGAAGCATTGTGAAGCACAGAGAGGTCTGGTAAAGCATAGGGAAGCATTGTAAAGCACAGAGAGGTGTGGTAAAGCATAGGGAAGCATTGTAAAGCACAGAGAGGTGTGGTAAAGCATAGGGAAGCATTGTAAAGCACAGAGAGGTGTGGTAAAGCATAGGGAAGCATTGTAAAGCACAGAGAGGTGTGGTAAAGCATAGGGAAGCATTGTAAAGCACAGAGATGTATGGTAAAGCATAGGGAAGCATTGTAAAGCACAGAGAGGTCTGGTAAAGCATAGGGAAGCATTGTAAAGCACAGAGAGGTCTGGTAAAGCATAGGGAAGCATTGTAAAGCACAGAGAGGTGTGGTAAAGCATATGGAAGCATTGTAAAGCACAGAGAGGTGTGGTAAAGCATAGGGAAGCATTGTAAAGCAGAGAGAGGTCTGGTAAAGCATAGGGAAGCATTGTAAAGCACAGAGGGGTCTGGTAAAGCATAGGGAAGCATTGTAAAGCACAGAGAGGTATGGTAAAGCATAGGGAAGCACTGTAAAGCAATGGGGGCAGTGGTGGTTAGGGCTCTGGACTCTTGACCGGAGGGTCTTGGGTTCAATCCCAGGTGGGGGACATTGCTGCTGTACCCTTGAGCAAGGTACTTTACCTAGATTGCGCCAGTAAAAACCCAACTGTATAAATGGGTAACTGTATGTAAAAGTAATGTGATATCTTGTAACAATTGTAAGTCACCCTGGATAAGGGCGTCTGCTAAGAAATAAGTAATAATAATAAAGCACAGAGGAAAAATGTTTGCCATTGAATTTAATACAGTTTATTTTAGTATTAAATCCAGCACTATTATTTATTGTTTTCAAAGCGCCAGTATGGCTGGGAAGACGCTATTCATCACTGTTTTGTTCCTGTTTGCATGCTATAATTTCTCATTGCCCGCTTTCACTATTGCCCTGATAGAATGACACCCCCCCCTCTCCCCTTCACCCTGCAGGAGCCTGTGCTCCCCGAATATGCAGCATTGGCGCCCCGGACCGGCCTGCACGAACCCTACCTCCCACTCAAGACTCGATTCCCGCGCATCTTCACAGCCTATTCCGTCGTCACAATGATGGTGAGCACACGGCCCTTATTAGTTAATTAAGGGATAGGCTTGCTGGTCCAGCGGTCAGTGGAAGAGGGCTTGATACCAGGAGGTTCAAATCCCGGCTCAGCCACTGACTCCCTGCGTGTGTGTGACCCTGAGCAAGTCACTGAACCTCCTTGTGCTAGGTCCTTCGGATGAGACGTCAAACAAACAAGCTCCTATTGGAAGCGACTCAGCAGCAGCAGCAGTTGTACTTTGTGAAGCAAAATCTGTAAATTCTGTAGGGTGATGCAGAACCTTTGGCCATAGCTGTATATAGCAAAGTGGCAGTGCACAGCAGGTAAGGGTTATGGGATCAGCTTGCAAGCTACCTTTATGCCAGTGCATCTTCTCACCCCACTCTCTCTGCGCCTCTCCTCTCCTCTCCTCTCCTCTCCTCTCCTTAGCTGACTGTGGTCCTCATCTATCTCGTGGCCATCATCATTTATCGCAGCATTGTTGCCATCGTTCTGTTCCGGTCTGAAATCACAGTGCTGAAAACACAGGTGAGAAGGAATCGATCCCACTGTAAAGCACAGAGAGGTGTGGTAAAGCATAGGAAGAAAATATATGATAAACTAACCCTGATAATCGTTTCCCATAGTAAAAGTACAGCAAAGTGTAACAAAGCAAAGTGAATGCATGTAAAGCATAGGGAAGCATTTTAAAGCACACAGAGGTGTGGTAAAGCATAGGGAAGCATTGTAAAGCACAGAGAGGTCTGGTAATGCAATACTAATAAAATAAAAAGATAAATGCATAGTCTACCCATGGGAAAACTGCAAAACTTCGGTGTGGATTCAATTTGCATGGCACACTTTTCTAAGAGGCCCGTCTCCCTCTGTTTGAATCAGGCCGCTATGATCGCTGGAACGAGCGGAGCTATGGTGCAACTAATCCTGATTGTAATTATGGAGCGGGTCTACACAGAGCTGGCAGTGCAGCTCACACACTGGGGTAAGAGCACAATACTGATCCTGATTAGGGCAGCAGTGTGGAGTAGTGGTTAGGGCTCTGGACTCTTGACCGGAGGGCCGTGGGTTCAATCCCAGGTAGGGGAACACTGCTGCTGTACCCTTGAGCAAGGTACTTTACCTAGATTGCTCCAGTAAAAACCCAACTGTATAAATGGGTAATTGAATGTAAAAATAATGTGATATCTTGTAACAATTGTAAGTTGCCCTGGATAAGGGTGTCTGCTAAGAAATAAATAATAATAATAATAATAATAATAGTAATTATGGAGCGGGTCTACACAGAGCTGGCAGTGCAGCTCACACACTGGGGTCAAATCATCCTAGAATTAATAATAATTAGTCATTAAACAGATGCTTGTATCCAAAGCGACTTACAGAGACTAGGGGGTGAACTCTGCATCATCAACTACTGCTGCTGCTGCTGCTGCAGAGTCACTTCCAATAGGACCTTGTTTGTTTTACGTCTCATCCGAAGGACGGAGCAAAAGGAGGTTCAGTGACTTGCTCAGGGTCACACACAGTGAGTGAGCTGGGATTGAACCCAGAACCTCCTGGTAACAAGCCCCCTTTCCTTAACCACCGGACCAACAAGCCTCCCAACACACAAAGACATTGGAAAAAGACTCCTAGTTGAAGCATTTGCCGTTGCATGCATCCCGTTTCTTTGGAGTGTTTCTAAGCCCAGCCGTTTCCGGTCTGATACCTGCGTGTCTCCCTGCAGAGACGCCCCGCACCCAGTCCCAGTATGAAGACTCCTTCTCTTTCAAAGTCTTCGTGTTTCAGGTGGTGAACCTCTACTCCTCCTCCGTCTACGTGGCTTTCTTCAAAGGCAGGTCAGTCGTGCTAGAAAATGCCTCCCTCGATACTCCCTTCGCACAGCAATGTTGCAGTTCCCTGTGCTTTATGCTATTCAGTTACCCAGCTTCACCGCGGTTAGAGAAAAGATCATTTGGGAAGAGTATAGTTAGCATACTGTGGTACCATTCTACCATTGTAGCTGCCCTATGCTTGTGCTAGCATTGCCCCTTAGACAGTACAAGACCATTGCATTGCCATTGAAGATCATTTAGGGTACAGCTGGCATAGAGTGATACCATTCTACCAGCCACATCCCATTGTAGCTGCCCTATACTTGTGCTAACATTGCCCCAAAGACAATACAAAAGAACCTTTGCATTGCCATTGAAGATCATTTAGGGTACAGCTGGCATAGAGTGATACCATTCTACCAGCCTCATCCCATTGTAGCTGCCCTATACTTGGTAAGCTGACAGTTTTCATGGACTAATGCTGTTTTTTACTCCCCCGCAGGTTTATAGGCTACCCTGGGCATTACGGACACCTCATGCAAGTCCGAAACGAAGAGGTAAGGAGCAGGGAAACCCCAAAATGTTTAAATTAGGTTTGTGAAGAATTTTGTTGAGAGAAATCTTATTTGGTTGGACCTTAAACATTACATCTAGTAAGGACAGCAGTTTGCATGCCTTGCTTTAGAGGCCCTTTCACCACAGCAGTGTCTTCAGAGTCATGTCACTGCCTGTCAGTCAATAGAGGGAAGCAGCTGGTTGGTTAATTACAGGAAAAGAGGCGTTGGTAAAGCATAGGGAAGCCTTGTAAAGCACAGAGAGGTCTGATAAAGCATAGGGAAGCATTGTAAAGCACAGAGAGGTCTGATAAAGCATAGGGAAGCATTGTAAACACAGAGAGGTGTGGTAAAGCATAGGGAAGCCTTGTAAAGCACAGAGAGGTATGGTAAAGCATAGGGAAGCATTGTAAAGCACAGAGAGGTATGGTAAAGCATAGGGAAGCATTGTAAAGCACAGAGAGGTATGGTAAAGCATAGGGAAGCATTGTAAAGCACAGAGAGGTGTGGTAAAGCATAGGGAAGCATTGTAAAGCACAGGGAGGTCTGGTAAAGCACAGGGAAGCATTGTAAAGCACAGAGAGGTGTGGTAAAGCATAGGGAAGCATTGTAAAGCACAGAGAGGTAGAGTAAAGCCGATTTTACTGGGGGAAGCTTTTCTAAGGGATGCGCTGTTTGACCCCCCCCCCCCCTCTCTTTGCAGTGCGGCCCGGGGGGGTGTCTGGTGGAACTGACCCAGCAGCTGATTGTCATCATGATTGGGAGACAGATTCTGAGTAACATCACTGAGCTGGCTGTCCCGTGAGTACAGACTTACATGCATCATAAGAACATAAGAACGTTTACAAACAAGAGGCCCCATTCAGCCCATCTTGCTCGTTTGGTTGTTAGTAGCTTATTGATCCCAGAATCTCATCAAGCAGCTTCTTGAAGGATCCCAGGGTGTCGGCTTCAACAACATTACTGGGGAGTTGGTTCCAGACCCTCACAATTCTCTGTGTAAAAAAGTGCCTCCTATTTTCTGTTCTGAATGCCCCTTTATCTAAGGGGTGTGGGTTTACACTAGGGAGGCTATTGCTAAGGCTGTATCTTATGCATGGTTATTATCACGGATTTCACCGTCTCTGTGAAATGTACCCAATACAGTGTTATATGTAGTTTCCCTGGTGAAAATACAGCTTGGGCTATTGACCTTGGTCACTTTTTTAAGGACTATATTAAATACTGCATTAAAAGACTATTAAAACACTATGACTGTATTAAATACTAGTGTGGAGTGGTGGTTAGGGCTCTGGACTCTTGACCGGAGGGTCGTGGGTTCAATCCCAGGTGGGGGACACTGCTGCTGTACCCTTGAGCAAGGTACTTTACCTAGATTGTTCCAGTAAAAACCCAACTGTATAAATGGGTAATTGTATGTAAAAAAATAATGTGATATATTGTAATAATTGTAAGTTGCCCTGGATAAGGGCATCTGCTAAGAAATAAATAATAATATTAGACTACATTAAAGGCTGTATTAAAGACTATATTAAAGACTGTATTGAAAGGCTGTATTGAAGCACACAGTGCCCCTCTCTGAAGCTGCTCCTGTGTCGTCCCTCTCGCTGTGAGGCAGGAAGCTCCGATCCTACCTGCTGAGACGGAGGACCGGGCTGACTGACCACAGCCTGGAGCAGCCCTGGGAGCAGGACTTCAAGCGGGACGGGTTCGATGGGCTGCTCCCGGAGTACCTGGAGATGGGTGAGGAGGAGAGACACAGCACAGCGTTAGACTAGCCTGTCTGAAAGAGCAAACAGCAACACAGCACATCCTGAGGCTCTAACCACTGCTGGTCAGTCCAGCGGTTAAAGAAAGGGGCTTGATACCAGGAGGTTCAAATCCCGGCTCAGCCACTGACTCCCTGCGTGTGTGTGACCCTGAGCAAGTCACTGAACCTCCTTGTGCTCCGTCCTTCGGATGAGATGTAAAACAAACAAGGTCCTATTGGAAGTGACTCTGCAGCAGCAGCAGTTGTTGATGATGCATAGTTCACCCCCTAGTTTCTGTAAGTCGCTTTGGATAAAAGCGTCTGCTAAATGACTAATTAATAATAATAATAATAATAATAATAATAATAATAATAATAATAATGCCCATAAACAAGCTTGCGATCCCTGAACAGTGTGTCTCTCTGGCAGTGCTGCAGTTCGGCTTCATCACGATCTTTGTGGCAGCCTTTCCGCTCGCCCCTCTCTTCGCTCTGATCAATAACTGGATGGAGATTCGGCTGGATGCACGCAAGCTGCTGCTGGACGTGCGGAGGCCCGTCGCAGAGAAGGCTCACAACATCGGAGTGTGGTTCAGCATCCTGGAGGTGCTGGCCAAGCTGTCCGTCATCAGCAACGTGAGCCACACAAGCAGAGGCAAAAACACTCACCCTTAACCCTGCGGAGATCAGCACACCCCGCTCAGAAACACACACCCTCAACCCTGCGGAGATCAGCACACCCCGCTCAGAAACACTCACCCTCAACCCTGCAGAGATCAGCACACCCCGCTCAGAAACACACACCCTCAACCCTGCAGAGATCAGCACACCCCGCTCAGAAACACACACCCTTAACCCTGCGGAGATCAGCACACCCCGCTCAGAAACACACACCCTCAACCCTGCGGAGATCAGCACACCCCGCTCAGAAACACACACCCTCAACCCTGCGGAGATCAGCACACCCCGCTCAGAAACACACACCCTCAACCCTGCGGAGATCAGCACACCCCGCTCAGAAACACACACCCTCAACCCTGCGGAGATCAGCACACCCCGCTCAGAAACACACACCCTCAACCCTGCGGAGATCAGCACACCCCGCTCAGAAACACACACCCTGCGGAGATCAGCACACCTCGCTCAGAAACACACACCCTCAACCCTGCGGAGATCAGCACACCTCGCTCAGAAACACACACCCTCAACCCTGCGGAGATCAGCACACCCCGCTCAGAAACACACACCCTCAACCCTGCGGAGATCAGCACACCCCGCTCAGAAACACACACCCTCAACCCTGCGGAGATCAGCACACCCCGCTCAGAAACACACACCCTCAACCCTGCGGAGATCAGCACACCCCGCTCAGAAACACACACCCTCAACCCTGCGGAGATCAGCACACCCCGCTCAGAAACACACACCCTCAACCCTGCAGAGATCAGCACACCCCGCTCAGAAACACACACCCTCAACCCTGCGGAGATCAGCACACCCCGCTCAGAAACACACACCCTCAACCCTGCGGAGATCAGCACACCCCGCTCAGAAACACACACCCTCAACCCTGCAGAGATCAGCACACCCCGCTCAGAAACACACACCCTCAACCCTGCAGAGATCAGCACACCCGCTCAGAAACACACACCCTCAACCCTGCAGAGATCAGCACACCCCGCTCAGAAACACACACCCTCAACCCTGCAGAGATCAGCACACCCCGCTCAGAAACACACACCCTCAACCCTGCGGAGATCAGCACACCCCGCTCAGAAACACACACCTCAACCCTGCGGAGATCAGCACACCCCGCTCAGAAACACACACCCTCAACCCTGCGGAGATCAGCACACCCCGCTCAGAAACACACACCCTCAACCCTGCGGAGATCAGCACACCCCGCTCAGAAACACACACCCTCAACCCTGCGGAGATCAGCACACCCCGCTCAGAAACACACACCCTCAACCCTGCAGAGATCAGCACACCCCGCTCAGAAACACACACCCTCAACCCTGCAGAGATCAGCACACCCCGCTCAGAAACACACACCCTCAACCCTGCAGAGATCAGCACACCCCGCTCAGAAACACACACCCTCAACCCTGCGGAGATCAGCACACCCCGCTCAGAAACACACACCCTCAACCCTGGAGATCAGCACACCCGCTCAGAAACACACACCCTCAACCCTCATGGAGATCAGCACACCCGCTCAGAAACACACACCCTCAACCCTGCGGAGATCACCACACCCCGCTCAGAAACACACACCCTCAACCCTGCAGAGATCAGCACACCCCGCTCAGAAACACACACCCTCAACCCTGCGGAGATCAGCACACCCCGCTCAGAAACACACACCCTCAACCCTGCAGAGATCAGCACACCCCGCTCAGAAACACACACCCTCAACCCTGCGGAGAGCAGCACACCCCGCTCAGAAACACACACCCTCAACCCTGCGGAGATCAGAACACCCCGCTCAGAAACATTATAAATTGGGGAGAAAATCTGGATTTTTTTTTTTTTTAAATGAGAAACAGGTCAGTGAAACTGGCTCCAGCCGGGCATTGCAATGCTGGTGGATTAGTCCAAGCTGTAGAGGCTCCAGGCTGAGCTGACGCTTGGCTTGTGTTCTTGCGTCGGCAGGCAGTCCTGATAACGTTCAGCTCCGAGTTCCTCCCGCGCATGCTCTACAAGATCAGCCACGACGGGGACCTGAGAGGCTACGTCAACTTCTCTCTGGCATACGCTCCCCTGGAATACACCGACACCCACAACAGCACCGCGTGCAGGTGAGGAGGGGGACCCCAGGGGTACAGCACTGCGGCACAACAGGAAAACGCTGCAATTAACTCTTTCCAGTAGCTGACTGAGTTAAAGGAGTGCTGAGCCAGGTTTTAAAAGACTACCCTCGATGGCACTACCCTTATAAAAGTGTCCTACAGTTCAAAGCATTGTAAAGCACAGAGAGGTCTGGTAAAGCATAGGGAAGCATTGTAAAGCACAGAGAGGTCTGGTAAAGCATAGGGAAGCATTGTAAAGCACAGAGAGGTCTGGTAAAGCATAGGGAAGCATTGTAAAGCACAGAGAGGTCTGGTAAAGCATAGGGAAGCATTGTAAAGCACAGAGAGGTCTGGTAAAGCATAGGGAAGCATTGTAAAGCACAGAGAGGTGTGGTAAAGCACAGGGAAGCATTGTAAAGCACAGAGAGGTATGGTAAAGCATAGTGAAGCATTGTAAAGCACAGAGAGGTCTGGTAAAGCATAGGGAAGCATTGTAAAGCACAGAGGGGTCTGGTAAAGCATAGGGAAGCATTGTAAAGCACAGAGAGGTCTGGTAAAGCATAGGGAAGCATTGTAAAGCACAGAGAGGTGTGGTAAAGCACAGGGAAGCATTGTAAAGCACAGAGAGGTCTGGTAAAGTATAGGGATGCATTGTAAAGCACAGAGAGGTGTGGTGAAGCATAGGGAAGCATTGTAAAACACAGAGAGGTGTGGTAAAGCATAGGGAAGCATTGTAAAGCACAGGGAGGTATGGTAAAGCATAGTAAAGCACAGAGAGGTCTGGTAAAGCATAAGGAAGCATTGTAAAGCACAGAGAGGTGTAGTAAAGCATAGGGAAGCATTGTAAAGCACAGAGAGGTCTGGTAAAGCATAGGGAAGCATTGTAAAGCACAGAGAGGTCTGGTAAAGCATAGGGAAGCATTGTAAAGCACAGAGAGGTCTGGTAAAGCATAGGGAAGCATTGTAAAGCACAGAGAGGTCTGGTAAAGCATAGGGAAGCATTGTAAAGCACAGAGAGGTGTGGTAAAGCATAGGGAAGCATTGTAAAGCACAGAGAGGTCTGGTAAAGCATAGGAACGCATTGTAAAGCACAGAGAGGTATGGTAAAGCATAGGGAAGCATTGTAAAGCACATAGAGGTATGGTAAAGCATAGGCCAAAAGTTTAGCATTACCTAGAATTTTAGGATTGATAAAAAGAAATCTATATAGCAACATAATTTTGATATTGTATTTAACATCATATAACCCAAGAAACTACAACATGATCTCTCAAAAGTCTACCGGAAGCCATAATAGTAGTACAGTAGCATTTCATGTTAGATTTCGAAATGTCACATTTTTTCGTGAAGTATATGTTGAAAACCACAAAGCGGTGTGTAATTCAGTATGTTAACGTGACATTATCCAGCAGGTCTCACTGGACTTCATGCAGCACAATGTGTTGATTCTAGAGGGTGATGCAGGAGTTTTGTCCAGAGCTGTGTGTTTTATTTCAGGTACCGGGCGTTCCTCAGCGCCTCTGGGGACTCTACGCTGTTCTCCTGGAGGCTGCTGGCCATGCGTCTGGGTTTCATGGTCATCTTTGAGGTAAGCTTTGGAAAGCAGTTGTGTGATCTTTGGACAAGGAAACCACAAGCTGGGATGTTTCTGAATACAAGCAAGTCCTAAAGCTGGGGGAACGCGAAGCAACTTTGTGGTTTGGAACCTGGTTCCAGGAGATCGGGGAGTCCTAGTTTGAGGTTTGCTGTATCAAACCCCCAAGTCTCCCCTGGTGTGTCTGTCTGTCTGTCTGTCTGTCTGACTCTGTGTCTGTCTGTCTGAACATGATGACTGACTTGAACTTGATTATACCAAATTGCAATGATGACTTTCTTTAGCACCCTTCTCCGAACGTTTCTCATAAGACTTTTCACATTGCAATTTGGTATAATCAGTTAAAGCAGTGTGAATATGGACTAGCTTTCCTCCCCCCCCCAGCACGTGGTCCTGACGGTTCAGTGTCTGATTGACTGGCTGGTGCCGGACGTCCCGCTGTCTGTAGAGATGCGCTTGAAGCAGGAGCAGCACATCAGCAGGAACCTGCAGGGGGAGGAGCCCTGGATACCCAGACAGGTGAGGGGGAGGAGCCCTGGATACCCAGACAGGTGAGGGGGAGGAGCCCTGGATACCCACACAGGGGAGGGGGAGGAGCCCCAGATACCCACACAGGGGAGGGGGAGGAGCCCCGGATACCCACACAGGGGAGGGGGAGGAGGGACTGGGCGAGTAGGGAGGGAGTGGGGGAGGAAAGAGAGGGGATCAGAGAGGAGATGGAGAGGGGAAACAGAGCAGAGGAGGGAGAAAGGAGAGAGGAGCAAAAAGGAGTGGGGAGAGGAGGGAGAAAGGAGAGGGGTACAGAATGGAGGAGTGGGGAAGATGAGGTAGAGGGTCCTGATGCAGACAGGAGGTAAATCTTAAACCCTGAAGCCACCTAACCAAGTCTTTGTCCCCCGTCTTGATCTCCTCTCAGAGGCGGGACGACAGGGGGGTCTTGTCGAGCTCCGAGACGGAAGTGTAGGGCTGGGCCTGTCTGCCACTCCCATTGCAGCCCGAATGAAAGAAACTCCTCAGCCACTGCCAGAGCTATCTGTACTTCTGATTTATAAAAGACATATCAATGTTTGTATTCGTTTTTTCATTTTTATATATAAATAGTTACTAAAGGGTGATATACAGCGGTCATCCTAATGCAGCCCTCAATTACTTAATTGAACCCTTAATTGAACGATAATTTGCCTAATCGGAGCTTTTTAATTATTTTAAACAGTTGGAGGTTCCAAGTTAAATATAAAATTATATAAGCAACTTGAATTCTCCAACTTTTTGTAAGCTAATCAATTTTTAAAAAAAAAGTAAAATTAAGCTAATTATTAGTTCAATGAAGGGTCTGGTTCAGTAACTGAGAGCTCGGTTGGAATGAAAACCAGCAGACACAGGGGGTCTCTTGGGAACCCCTGCTCTAGATTAGAGGGAGCTTGGTGCTGCCGTCTGGTGAGACTAGGTTGTGCAGGTAGGCTGAGAAGGACCTGGTTATTTATTAAATCCTCTGCACTCCATGGTCAAGAGAAGCCCCAAAAATGTCTTACTGGGGTGCTGGGTAACCCTACAAGGTGTCAGTTACAATGACAGTTTATCAATCTGTTTAGCATAGAGCTGCGGCCAAGTTTTGCATCATCACCCTGTAGAATGAACTAATTCTGCTTCGTAAAGTCAAATGAAACCTGCTGAATAATGTTAACATATTGAATTACACACTGCTTTTTGGTTTTCCATATAACGAAAAACAAGACAAAAATTGAAATACTACTGTACTACTATTATGGCTTCCGGTAGACTTTTGCGAGATCATTTTGTAGTTTCTGTGATTGCATGATGTTAAATAAAAGATCTAATATATCTAAATTTAATGATGTCTCAATCCTAAAATTCTAGATGATGCCAAACTTGCAGCCAGAGCTGTAGAGCAAGACTTTAAACTCCCCGGACTTGAGAACACTGAGAACTCAAGAGCGCTGAACTCAGAAATACTAACAGAAACAGAATCAATTCACTGACAAACGTTTCAACTTGGAAGTCTGACGCGTAACATTACAGACGAGTCAAAATAATTCTAGAAACGTTTCTCATTCAATTCACAATGTTTCTTTGAGGAGCAATTAAGGACAGCGTAATACAACCAAGAACACCACAAGCAGGCTGGTTCAGATTTTTTAAAATGTTTTTATTTGGAGTACGAAAATTGTCCAGTCATGGCTGTGACAGATGGAGTTGCATATTTCCTCCAGCAGGTATTCCCTTTAACGCCAACAATGTTCTTTTTATGTTTTTTTTCTTGTTTTAAAACAATCTAGTATTAATTACACCCTTCCTCAATCATCCCACTTTTTTTTTAATTCATCATTTTTGCATTTAACATGGCAAAACCGACTGACCTAGCAGAAAAAAAAACACTAGAAGAGAGCTGATCGTTTTATTTTAAAATGCATTACCAAAATCAAACGGAAATATATATATATATATATATATATATATATATATATATATATATATATATATATATATATATATATATACTGTTGTCATTTTTTTTGTTTTAGTTTGGTGTTGCACATTTGTTTTCTACAACCAAAAAAAAAAAAGTGAGACGTCAGGACCTGAATTCAGTGCAATGGTGGCATCAACATGACCCAGAGAACATATTATGTGTTTATTTAGCAGACACCTTTATCCAAGGCGACTTACAGAGACTAGGGTGTGTGAACTATGCATCAGCTGCAGAGTCACTTATAATTACGTCTCACCCGAAAGACGGAGCACAAGGAGGTGAAGTGACTTGCTCAGGGTCACACAATGAGTCAGTGGCTGAGGTGGGATTTGAACCGGGGACCACCTGGTTACAAGCCCATTTCTTTAACCACTGGACCACACAGCCTCCTATATATAAATAAGACAAAGATTTAAACACAAAAACAAACCCCCCCCCCCAGTGTAACACACTTGCGCCTCCTCAGAGATGGGCGCTCCCACTTCATAGCATCTGTGATCCATTCCGGGTTTAACTGTAACCTGATCCACACACTAGAAATACAAAATAAAACATTTCATTACAAACATTTTGCTTCCAGTGGTTAAAGAAAAGGGCTTGTAACCAGGAGGTCCCTGGTTCAAATCCCACCTCAGTCACTGACTCATTGTGTGACGCTGAGCAAGTCACTTCACCTCCTTGTGCTCCGTCTTTCGGGTGAGACGTAGTTGTAAGAGACTCTGCAGCTGATGCATAGTTCACACACTCTAGTCTCTGTAACTCGCCTTGGATAAAGGCGTCTGCTAAATAAACTAATAATAAAATAATAATAATGTAACAAAATGTGTAAGTTTAGCTGCCGGGAACCTTCCCTAGCTATTAAAACACGCAACAATTTAGAAATGAAACTTCAACAATGAAATGACAAGAGCTTCAGGGTCCAGTTTAAATATCTATTTAATTTAAAAAAAAGTCCATTGATGATAGAAGCCATCAAAATACATTTTTGGGAAAATGCTGGCAGATCTGTATGAGAGATAATATGTAAAAGGCTAAATATCAGTGGTACTCAACTCTGGCCCCCCGAGATCCACTCCATTCCAGGTCTTTATTCCAACCAGGCTGAATTAGTCAATTGCCTCTCAGCAGGTTCAGTTAACTACATTAGAACCTGCTTGGAGTAGAAACCTGGACTGGATCACGAGGGTCAGGATTGAGTACCACTGCTATATAACTCTTTCAGAACTGAGATGACGACAAGTTTCAGCATCACAGATAACAGAGATAACTCGTTAAATAGTTTTTAATGAGTTATTTAAGTTCTCAAGTAGTTTCAGTGCCACAACTACAAATAAATACATTAAAAAAGGTCAGTTTTGAGTGACCCTCAGAAGTTTTTAAAAAGAGTTCAAACAGTTTTTTAAAAACACAAAAACTGTATTCCCTGAAAAATAAATAAATACATAAATAAATAAACAGTAACAAAAATAGGCTACAGTAGAATATTTCCACTGGTTCCCAACACTCAGCAGGTAAACACGGGTTTGTAGTTAAAGGACAGCAATTTTGAAAAGGGAACTAAAGTGTCCAGCGCACCGGAGGACTCGTAATACCAGCGCACCGCCGTACAGCAGAGGGCTATTCTACAGTGTCGCACCGTTCACAGAAGTTCCGTTGAAAAGTCAAATCTAAACGCTGTTCGGGAAAGAGCAGGGAAGCTAATTAAGCAGGGAAGATTAAATCTTAAAGTGCTCACATTTTTTTTTCTAAATATATATCTGTATCTGTAAAGCAGCTACGTACCTGGAGTGACTTTTTAAAGCAGAGGAAAGCCAAAACCAACAGGACAATTATCGTTCGGCTGGGAATCATTTCAGTACAGAAATACATTCTAATCAGTGCAAAGTAAGCGCCTAAGACTCAAAGACCTACTGAACCAATGCTAATAATAATAATAATAATTTAAAAAAATAAGCAGGGCTTTATTTATAATCTCGCTGTCAGCCGTCTTCGGCTCTAAAATAAAATATTCATATAGATGTATATATATATATATATATATGTATACACATCATCGTTGTGGTAACAGCTTAAGGGCGGTCGATTCAAGAAATGAATTTTTTTTGTTGATTTGTTCCAGCTTTCCCCTCAAACCACTGCTAGCTCCAGATTGCTGGCATTGCTGATCTTCCTACTCTGAGCAGGTAAAGCTGACACACTTCATAAGAGGTTAACCTGTGCTGTGCTGTGCTGTGCTGTGCTGTGGACAGTGAAGGTGACTGCCCAGCCTGGAAGGCTGTGTTTAGTCTTTGTTTAAACCTTTTATTTTGGCCTCCGTGCCTTTGTTGGCTTAAACTGCAGCTATTCCTGACTTGAGTCTCATTCCCGACGTTACCCTGTTACAGGCTGAAAACGACCTTGATACAGCAATGGGGGGGGGGGGGTAATGAAACATTAGAAAGACTGTTAAACATCAGAGAAAAAATTAAATAATAATATTAGAAAGATTTTGGAGGAGTGTAAGAAAGCAGGAATGGAGAGTAAGGCTCCCACTGCGTAGCGGTTTGAGCCATTCCAGGTTTTTATAATCCAGTGCTATTCAAGAGCTTTAAAAAATAAATCTCTCTCTCTCTCTCTCCCTCCCTCAGGGGTAAAACATCGCCAGGATCAATTATCAACAGATCCCTGAAATAGGTTCTTACATAAATGCTGTCTCTCTACGCCACGCTTCGTTCATTCACAAACGATCAGGTTCACAGTAAACCGCACGTGTGCAACCCTGAATACGCGCTCTTAATAATTCCACCCTTTTCATCACCTCACGCTTTTCACTTGACATGCAAACCCAAAACAGCAGAATAACGATTTGAGCTAAAAAAAAAAAACTGTAAAACCTGGACCCCCGGCTCAAACGTGCTCCGCGGAAAAGCAGGAGAGAAAAAAAAACAAAAACAAACGCTGTACGAAAAACCCCTGGTTCTCTTGAACCAGGTCTGCCTGCCTGCCTGTCTGTGTGACAGAGAGAGAGAGGGAGTTTCAGGAGGAGGGTTGAGGAAGGATCCTGCCAGTTTCTCGGAGTTGTTCTGCGGTTCTTCTCTCCTCCCTCAGAACTTCTTTGGGCCCCAGGCTGACGTTTGCTTGGGGCGATTCGATTCGAAGGTGGGGAAATCCTCAGCGCTGCTCATATCCGGGGCCTGCAGGGGGCAGCACAACACAGTCAGAGACCTGAAGCCTGGAACAGACAGGCGCGCAACAAGCATGGCAGCTACAGCCAAAAGTTTTGCACCATCACCCTGTAGAATGAACTCATTCTGCTGCATGAAGTCGAATGATGCCTGCTGAATAATGTTATGTTAACATATTGAACTGCATGCCGCTTGGTAGTTTTCCCCATATACTTAACGAAAAAACTGACACAAAAATGTGACATTTCAAAATCTTTACAATGCTTCCCTATGCTTTACCACACCTCTCTGTGCTTTACAATGCTTCCCTATGCTTTACCACACCTCTCTGTGCTTTACAATGCTTCCCTATGCTTTACCAGACCTCTCTGTGCTTTACAATGCTTCCCTATGCTTTACCAGACCTCTCTGTGCTTTACAATGCTTCCCTATGCTTTACCAGACCTCTCTGTGCTTTACAATGCTTCCCTATGCTTTACCAGACCTCTCTGTGCTTTACAATGCTTCCCTATGCTTTACCAGACCTCTCTGTGCTTTACAATGCTTCCCTATGCTTTACCAGACCTCTCTGTGCTTTACAATGCTTCCCTATGCTTTACCAGACCTCTCTGTGCTTTACAATGCTTCCCTATGCTTTACCAGACCTCTCTGTGCTTTACAATGCTTCCCTATGCTTTACCAGACCTCTCTGTGCTTTACAATGCTTCCCATGCTTTACCACACCTCTCTTTGCTTCCCTATACTTTCACTGTGCTTTGCTACACTTTGCTGTGCTTTCCTCTTTGGGAAGCTTTAATAAGCTCGGCCCGGCTCGTCCAGTCCACACTCACCTTGGTCCCCGGCACGTTCCAGGGAGCGTCTCGGACCACGAAGCCCTTCGCCGGCCCCCTGTGGTCATCCTCGTGGCGGGACGGGGGCTTCATGTAGGCTGCCATCGTCTCCGTCTCCGTCACGTTCATCATCTGAGACACGGAGCCACGAAACCACAGACACGCAAAACACTGCTGTCAGAAACCAGCTTTTACAGGATTTCGCAGTGCCCATAATCACCCAGAATTTCGACCACATGTTTCAGCTAGTGCCTTTTCAATATTACTTTTCGCACAGCTGAGTTTGATCCACTCCTGGTTTCACTGTGAGTTTAACACAACACACCTGAGACAGTTACTTAGTACAATCTAGTATAGAGAACTCAGTGCTGTACTGGGGATCTGAGAGCCAGCTAATTCAATACAGTCTAGTATAGAGAACTCAGTGCTGTACTGGGGATCTGAGAGCCAGCTAATTCAATACAGTCTAGTATAGAGAACTCAGTGCTGTACTGGGGATCTGAGAGCCAGCTAATTCAATACAGTCTAGTATAGAGAACTCAGTGCTGTACTGGGGATCTGAGAGCCAGCTAATTCAATACAGTCTAGTATAGAGAACTCAGTGCTGTACTGGGGATCTGAGAGCCAGCTAATTCAATACAGTCTAGTATAGAGAACTCAGTGCTGTACTGGGGATCTGAGAGCCAGCTAATTCAATACAGTCTAGTATAGAGAACTCAGTGCTGTACTGGGGATCTGAGAGCCAGCTAATTCAATACAGTCTAGTATAGAGAACTCAGTGCTGTACTGGGGATCTGAGAGCCAGCTAATTCAATACAGTCTAGTATAGAGAACTCAGTGCTGTACTGGGGATCTGAGAGCCAGCTAATTCAATACAGTCTAGTATAGAGAACTCAGTGCTGTACTGGGGATCTGAGAGCCAGCTAATTCAATACAGTCTAGTATAGAGAACTCAGTGCTGTACTGGGGATCTGAGAGCCAGCTAATTCAATACAGTCTAGTATAGAGAACTCAGTGCTGTACTGGGGATCTGAGAGCCAGCTAATTCAATACAGTCTGGCATAGAGAACTCAGCGCTGTGCAACAGGAGTCTCATTCCCATCCTTGAAGCCCCTGTAATTAAAGGACTGAGGTTCTCTCTTGTATTGCTGCCTCAGCCGCAGGGCTGGCCTGGGACTCACGTATTCTTCCTCCAGGTTCAGCAGGTGGTCGATGGCGTTGTCCACTTTCTCCGGGAGCCCCGTCACCGTCACGCGGTCCGGATCATCGGAGCCCGGCTGGGGGAACCGGATATCAACCTGGGGGACGGACGGACACGCAGGCAGCACATCAGCAAGGCCCGTCCTGGGATCATTTATTACAGCCCTCCCCCCCCCTTCCAACAGCACCCTCGTGCTCCTCCTCCTCCTCTCAGACAGGTACAATGCCGTCTGCACCCGTGCAAACCGCCACCCTCTCTGTGTGTGGCGCTCCATGCTGACCGAAGAGCAACAGCCCTGTTTCTCAATTCACGCTGCATTTTCCAGATCTCGCTGTTCACGTAGTTTTTTGTTTTTGTTTTTCAATCTTAAAATTCTAGGTTCATGCAAAACGTTTGGTCAGGGCTGTACACTTTTGACCTCACACCCTAGCATTGTGAAAAACCAAGACTGCATATTTGTGCTCTAGCTTGAACACTATACAAGCTAATCATAAACGCCTTGGACTGCATAACCTCGACTACATCACTGCATAACCTCGACTACATCACTGAACCTCGATAACATCACTGAACCTCGATTACATCACTGCATAACCTTGATTACATCACTGAACCTCGATAACATCACTGAACCTCGATTACATCACTGCATAACCTCGTTTACATCACTGAACCTTGATTACATCACTGCATAACCTCGATTGCATCGCTGCTCTACCTTGAACTCGTCCATGAGTTTGCGGATGGCCTTGCCCCGCCCCCCGATGATGCGAGCGTGCACCCGGTGGTCCAGCTTTACGTCCTCGCTCACCATCTCCTCCAGATCAGCCACGATGCGCTGGATTGACTCCCTCGCTGCCTCGCGTTGCTCTCGTACCCGTTATGCAGATCAGATCCTGGGGAGGGAGACAGCAAGGAGGGGGAGACGGTAAGGACCTCTTCGCTTGTCAATCACCTGTTATCTAATATCACAGGGATGGAAATAAGACTCCCCGCTGCTGCACAGTGTGACCCATTCCTGGTTTCACTAGGAGTGTAATAAGATATTATTATTATTATTTGTTTATTTAGCAGACGCTTTATCCAAGGCGACTTACAGAGACTAGGGTGTGTGAACTATGCATCAGCTGCAGAGTCACTTACAATTACGTCTCACCCAAAGACGGAGCACAAGGAGGTGAAGTGACTTGCTCAGGGTCACACAATGAGTCAGTGGCTGGGGTGGGATTTGAACCGGGACCTCCTGGTTACAAGCCCTTTCTTTAACCACTGGACCACACAGCCTCCTATATGCCAGAGCTTGTTACCTACACACTGAAGCTAACCAAGTTTGTAGTAAAACCGGAATGGATGAAACTGCTGTGTAATAGGAGTCTTATTTCTATCCCTGATACAGTCTAGTATAGAGAACTCAGTGCTGTACTGGGGATCTGAGAGCCAGCTAATTCAATACAGTCTAGTATAGAGAACTCAGTGCTGTACTGGGGATCTGAGAGCCAGCTAATTCAATACAGTCTAGTATAGAGAACTCAGTGCTGTACTGGGGATCTGAGAGCCAGCTAATTCAATACAGTCTAGTATAGAGAACTCAGTGCTGTACTGGGGATCTGAGAGCCAGCTAATTCAATACAGTCTAGTATAGAGAACTCAGTGCTGTACTGGGGATCTGAGAGCCAGCTAATTCAATACAGTCTAGTATAGAGAACTCAGTGCTGTACTGGGGATCTGAGAGCCAGCTAATTCAATACAGTCTAGTGTAGAGAACTCAGTGCTGTACTGGGGATCTGAGAGCCAGCTAATTCAATACAGTCTAGTATAGAGAACTCAGTGCTGTACTGGGGATCTGAGAGCCAGCTAATTCAATACAGTCTAGTGTAGAGAACTCAGTGCTGTACTGGGGATCTGAGAGCCAGCTAATTCAATACAGTCTAGTGTAGAGAACTCAGTGCTGTACTGGGGATCTGAGAGCCAGCTAATTCAATACAGTCTAGTATAGAGAACTCAGTGCTGTACTGGGGATCTGAGAGCCAGCTAATTCAATACAGTCTAGTATAGAGAACTCAGTGCTGTACTGGGGATCTGAGAGCCAGCTAATTCAATACAGTCTAGTATAGAGAACTCAGTGCTGTACTGGGGATCTGAGAGCCAGCTAATTCAATACAGTCTAGTGTAGAGAACTCAGTGCTGTACTGGGGATCTGAGAGCCAGCTAATTCAGCACAACAGGTATGGAAATAAGACTCCCATTGCATAGCAGCTTGATCCACTCCTGGTTTTACTGTGAGCTTCTTACCTGTAAACACTGTGGCTGATCAAGCTTGTAGTAATAAAACCTGGAATGGGTGAAACTGCTATGCAACAGGAGTCTTATTTCCATGACGCTTCACAATCAGGTGACGGGCAGTTAGTCCAGTACCAGTTTCTGAGGCCGGCCGTCCCTTTGCTATTAGGCGAGTCGGCTGCTCTGCGCGCCCCTAGCTGACAGCGCAGTACCTGCTGCTCCTCTCCCTTGTCTGGGAACTGGATGTTGACGTCGTGGTCCTTGCGGATCTGGGAGATGACCGCTCCTTTCCTGCCGATGATCTTGGGGTGATGTTTGGGGTCCACCGAGATGGTCAGCCTGAAGCTCCGCAGTGCCTGCACGCACACAGAGCGGACAGCAGGGGGCAGCGTTACTACCGGCAGACTCGTAACGCATAAATACAGTTATAGAGTTCAGAGTTCCTGTAGGTACCCTGAAGGTACGCACCGGTCCTGCTGCTCTGCCATCACCTCCTTCACTCTCTCCTGCAGCCCCAGCCTGGCTCTCTCCACGCTCTCCACCAGCCCTGTGATCTTAATCACATCACACTGCAGCTCGGGCTGTGGCACTGAGATATTCACCTGCAACACGGAGCACAGGCTGAGCACACTGACCAGGCATGACCACACACTGACCAAACTGATGAGGCACTGAGCACACAGAGCACAGTCTGACCAGGCTGAGCACACTGACCACACACAGCACAGGCTGACCACACTGACCAGACACACCACACTGACCAGCACCGATAAGCAGCACCCTGGCTTAACTGTTACAGCACTAATGGTATTCCAGCGTTTCCATTTGCCACTGAGGTGAGATTTACTCCAAGTGTGAACCCACGGTCCGGCTCTCAAACCTGGATTCAGAGGCTTGGCTCCCGATGTTAAATTCATTTGGTTCCAGCCCCTTTAAGACCAGACCACGGCAGCCCCAGTTCCCCTCCCCTGCCGCTCCGTACCTCGTACTCCTCCATCATCTTGCGGATCCCGGCGCCCTTCTGACCAATGATGTAGCGATGGAGGTCAAAGGGCACGTCCACATCCACAGTGACTGGGACCAGGGCCTGGGGAGCAGAGAGCACAGAGCCACCTGCTTTATTATTATTATTATTATTATTATTATGAATTAGTCATTTAGCAGACGCTTTTATCCAAAGACTAGGTGTGTGAACTCTGCATCATGAACAACTGCTGCTGCTGCTGCTGCAGAGTCACTTCCAATAGGAGCTTGTTTGTTTTGCATCTCATCCGAAGGACGGAGCACAAGGAGGTTCAGTGACTTGCTCAGGGTCACACACACACAGGGAGTCAGTGGCTGAGCCGGGATTTGAACCTCCAAGTAACCCTTTCTTTGACCACTGGATCAACAAACCTCCTTAAACACCCACTCTCCACAAGCAAGAGGCACTGAACAGCACTCAGTACACCAGCGGACCAGGGAAGGAAACTGCAAAGCAGTGTGATCCATTCCTGGTTTCACTAGGAGTTTAATAATAATAATGTTCAAAACTGAGACACAAACAACGGGACAGTAATGAACAGAACTTCTATTGCCTGACATGCATTCAAGGACAGATTGGCTAAATTAAAGTTTTTAGTCCTTTAAAAAGGTTGTTTATTATTAATTTCTTAGCAGACGCCCTTATCCAGGGCGACTTACAATTGTTACAAGATATCACATTATTTTTTACATACAATTACCCATTTATACAGTTTGGTTTTTACTGGAGCAATCTAGGTAAAGTACAGCAGCAGTGTCCCCCACCTGGGATTGAACCCACGACCCTCCGGTCAAGAGTCCAGAGTCCTAACCACTACTCCACACTGCTGCCCTAAACTGCGGTGTAGGGAGATTGTTGCAGTTCCTCTCCTCACCATGAGGGCGGCGTGTGCAGCCTCACACTTCTCCTTCAGCCCCGAGATTACGATGATGTCACACTTCTTGGGCACAAGCTCCGCCTCCGGGCTGAGGTCACCGTTCTCCTGGGGGTGTGGCTCCACTCCTAGGGGCGGGGTAAACACACACACACACACACACAGTCAAACAATCATTTCAATTATTTCTTTCCAGCTGAAATATTTCACTATATCTTGCCTCTTAAGATTACTAGAGTGCTCTGCAGTGTGGAGAGTGGAGTTCTCTTTCCTATACTGCTAGAGCTCTGCAGTGTGGAGAGTGGAGTTCTCTTTCCTATACTGCTAGAGCTCTGCAGTGTGGAGAGTGGAGTTCTCTTTCCTATACTGCTAGAGCTCTGCAGTGTGGAGAGTGGAGTTCTCTTTCCTATACTGCTAGAGCTCTGCAGTGTGGAGAGTGGAGTTCTCTTTCCTATACTGCTAGAGCTCTGCAGTGTGGAGAGTGGAGTTCTCTTTCCTATACTGCTGGAGCTCTGCAGTGTGGAGAGTGGAGTTCTCTTTCCTATACTGCTGGAGAGCTCTGCAGTGTGGAGAGTGGAGTTCTCTTTCCTATACTGCTGGAGTTGCTTGAGCTCTCTGCAGTGTGGAGAGTGGAGTTCTCTTTCCTATACTGCTGGAGCTCTGCAGTGTGGAGAGTGGAGTTCTCTTTCCTATACTGCTGGAGCTCTGCAGTGTGGAGAGTGGAGTTCTCTTTCCTATACTGCTAGAGCTCTGCAGTGTGGAGAGTGGAGTTCTCTTCCTAGCAATCCCACTGCACTGGTAGGTTGTATGCAGGAAGAGAGAGGGGCAGCAGAAGGTGAGTTTTGGGGGTCCCTACCCAGGCTCTCCTCTCGCTCCGGGAACTTGATCTGCACGTTGTGGTCTCGGGTGATCTGCTGCACCTTGGAGCCCTTCGCCCCCATCACTGCGCGGTGAAACTTATGAGGAATGACACACTCCACAGTCACCTGGGCCTCCTGCAGACAGGGGGCGACAGAGAGGGAGAGAGACACAGTCAAAGAGGTTATCGTGGAGTGGAGTGCTGGGTAAGCTCACCTGCTAAAATCAGTCTTAATTATCCCTTTTGCAAAGTTTGATTTTGTTATTTGTTACCCTTAGAGTAATTATACAAATGCAATGACTATAATGGTTTATTATTATTATTATTATTATTATTATTATTATTATTATTATTATTATTATTAGTTTACTTGGCAGACGCCTTTATCCAAGGCGACTTCGTGGTGTTACAGGGCAGCACAGGTTTACAATGCAAGATTCGTATTTAAATACAGTGTAGTTTACAGCGTGCGCAAATAATACTACTGAAATGTGAGCAGTGTGGAGTAGTGGTTAGGGCTCTGGAATCTTGACCGGAGGGTCGTGGGTTCAATCCCAGGTGGGGGGACACTGCTGCTGTACCCTTGAGCAAGGTACTTTACCTAGATTGCTCCAGTAAAAACCCAACTGTATAAATGGGTAATTGTATGTAAACAATAATGTAATTGTATGTAAAAAATAATGTGATATCTTGTAACAATTGTAAGTCGCCCTGGATAAGGGCGTCTGCTAAGAAATAAATAATAATAATAACACTATCACTACATAACACTTTATAATTAGGAAATACTAAAGCAACTTTGTAAATTCAACGACAAAAAAACAGGAGAACACTTTTTTTAAAAAAAATTTTATGCCCGATTATTTTGCTGAAGTGTTTGTCGTGGAGTCCCCTGTGTTTCCGGTTTGCTGGGTCGCCGTGTCTCAGTACCAGGTGCTGGATGATGTCCTGTATGCGTCTCTTGGCCGCCTCCACGCAGTCCTTGGCCCCCTTGAGCGTGACGCGGTCGCCCTGGACGCCGGTGCGAGGGAAGCTGACCGTCACGCCCCCGTACTCCTCGGCGATCTCCCGCAGAACCTGCCCGCGCCATCCACGAGTGCCGGTGATACCGGGGCTCCACCGCCATGGGGTCCTCGATCACATTGTCCTGGAGGGGAGGGGAGGGGGGGGGAGAGCAGGCATTAGAAACACACAGACATTCATACAGCTGCCCTGACCTGCACCCCTCACTCTCCCTCACTCCTCCTCCCTCCTCTGCCTCTCCCTCTCTCCCCTCACCAGATTCTTGATGCGCTCCTCCAGCTCTCTCTGAGCCAGCCCCACAGCCTCCTCCTCCCCTCTCCCTCACTCCTCCCCTCCTCTCCCCTCACCAGGTTCTTGATGAGCTCCTCCAGCTCTCTCTGGGCCAGCCTCACAGCCTCCTCCTCCCCTCTCCCTCACTCCTCCCCTCCTCTCCCCTCACCAGGTTCTTGATGAGCTCCTCCAGCTCTCTCTGGGCCAGCCTCACAGCCTCCTCCTTGCCCACGATGGTGATGAGCTCCAGGTCCTTCTCCTCGCTGGCTGGGAAGATGATCCTGGCTCAGTGCGGTCGCGCACTTTTCGGATGTTTCCCCGCCTCTCCCGATCAGGAACTTGTGGTACTCTGGCTTGGCCTGCAGCTCCACAGTGTAGTTGTTGATTTGCTGAAAAAATATATTAAAAAAAAACTCAGTGAGTCAGTGACTGAGCCCCTGGCATCAAGCCTCTTTCTTTAACAGAAAAAAACAAACATTGGTTAAAACCGAGAATCGGAAGCCCTGCTTATCCAGTACACCCAAGCCCTGATATTACATGGTATACGGCATCCAAGCCCTCATATTCTATGGTATACGGTACCCAGGCCCCACCTTCTCCTCAGCCAGCTGCAGCAGCTGTCTCTTGGCCCTCTCCACCTCCTCCACAGGACCCCTGATGGTGACCTTGTCGCTGCCCGATCCCTCGGCGGGAAGTGGATGTGGGCCCCCGCACTCCTCCATGACGGCGCACCAGGCCCTCGCCCGATCAGGGAGTTGTGCAGCCTGGCCGGGATCGACACCTCCGCCTCCTTGATGTTTGCCTGGAAGGTAGAGACACCAAGCAACCGTTCAGCAGCACAGTTAACCGCTAAGCCGATACAGCAGCAGTCTCTGGCTAAGAGAACGCCCCTCGGGAGGCAAGCAAAATATTCTCCAAGACAGTGGACCACCGGACGCAATATGCCAAGGCTAATCGCGATACAAACCAACAACCACAAACGTTATCATTGCTTATGTCATGACGCATCAAACTAATCAAAATGATCGTGCAATCAAAGAAACTACAAAATGATATCGCAAAAGAAGTCTACCGGAAGCCATGATGGTAGTACAGTAGTATTTCATGTTAGACTTCAAAAACGTCACATTTTCAAATTCTATAAAGGGCACGCAAACTTTTGGCCATACCTGTATAGGTAATCAAGCTCAGGTGTGTCTCATTAAACTCCTAGTAAAACCAGGAATGGATCACACTGCTATGCGGTGTGGGAGTGTTGTTTCCTTCCCTGCGTCTCCACTCACCAGCTCTCTCTGAATGGCCAGGATTCGATCCCGCGCCGCCTCGCAGTGCGGCTTCTTCCCTGTGATCATGATCACCTCGGAGTTGCTGTTCTCTGTGGGCAGGTCGATCTTGGTGTTCGTTTCCTCACGGATCTGTTTCAGTGCGACACCACAGGAAGAGGGGAGGGAGGGGCTATTTTAATGACCTCAGCAATTGTGGATCGTAATACCGAGACCGAATACCGTCACCTGTAATTATTAACTAGCGCTATTATTAACTGATCGTTCAGATGGAGGCGAGGGTCTCTGGTGTCGATCGGGCTGATTTTACCGTTCAGAGTGTAGAAACAGCTGCTTGGAAACAAACATCAGATCACACGTATCGTAATGCTTATCTGTGGTGGAACCATCTACCGGAGAACTTCAGGACTGCTCCGTCTCTCACTGCCACCCGTCGCCTCCTCAAGACCCCCTGTTCAGCCTGCGCTTGTAGATCTCCTGATCCGCCCCTCCTGCTCTGCGCTGGACTCGCCTGACCTCAGCACCACGTTACTGGATCCTCAGCTGATGCGCTATCCTTGCACTATTGCACTGCTAATCTGTCACTGTAGATATAACTTCGCTGTGATCCTAACTTGCTGCATCCTAGTTCATATTGTATTCTAGTAGTGTCATTAGTTGCCCTTGACTAGCATCTAGTCTACACTGTAGAATACAGCATCCTAGCTTGTGATCCTAGCAGTTGCTAGCATGCCTCCTAGTTCATATTGTATTCTAGTAGTATTATTATTTGCCCTGACTGTAAACTACACTGTATTTAAATACGAAGCTTGCATTGTAACCCTGTGCTGCCCTGTAACACCTGTGTGAGTCGCCTGGGATAAAGGCATCTGCCAAATAAATATTATTATTATTATCATATCGCGACCTGTCTATCGTGATACATATCATGACATTGTAACAGCGTATCGATGCACCCCTACTGATCTCTGCGGGTTTTTATTTCAGCCCTCCTGCATTCATCTTACCTTCTTGATGTTGGCGCCTCCCTTCCCGATGATGTTTTTATGGAACTGCTTGAAGATGGGGACCGAGATGGAGAAACTGTTCTCAATCTACGAGAGAAATGCAGCAGGGTCAATTCAGCTGGACAGGCAGAATCAAGAAGTTCTCTCATGAACGGGTATCTCAGCCCGCCGCACAAAGCGATTATCCGATTGTTCGGATCAAGCTGCTCTCCGCAGGCCAGGGTCACAGGTACTGTCTCCCCTCTCCCCTCTCCCTCCCTGTGTGAGTCCAGGGCAGTCTCACCAGCTCAGCGATGCCTCTCTGCAGGTACTGTCTCCCCCTCTCCCTCCCTGTGTGAGTCCAGGGCAGTCTCACCAGCTCAGCGATGCCTCTCTGCAGGTACTGTCTCCCCCTCTCCCTCCCTGTGTGAGTCCAGGGCAGTCTCACCAGCTCAGCGATGCCTCTCTGCAGGTACTGTCTCCCCCTCTCCCCCTCTCCCTCCCTGTGTGAGTCCAGGGCAGTCTCACCAGCTCAGCGATGCCTCTCTGCAGGTACTTGACACACTTCTCCACCTCGTTCTTGGGCCCGCGGAGCTGCACGATGTCGCTCTTCTGAGCGGGTCAGGGAAGTTTATGATGACCTGGAAACAAAAATTCCAAGTTAAACTAAAAACTAGGGGTCCCCGAGGGTCTCCCCTGGTAAAGAATGCTTCCCTGTGCTTTACAATGCTCCCCTATGCTTTACCAGACCTCTCTGTGCTTTACAATGCTTCCCTATGCTTTACCAGACCTCTCTGTGCTTTACAATGCTTCCCTATGCTTTACCATACCTCTCTGTGCTTTACAATGCTTCCCTATGCTTTACCATACCTCTCTGTGCTTTACAATGCTTCCCTATGCTTTACCAGACCTCTCTGTGCTTTACAATGCTTCCCTATGCTTTACCACACCTCTCTGTGCTTTACAATGCTTCCCTATGCTTTACCAGACCTCTCTGTGCTTTACAATGCTTACCTATGCTTTACCACACCTCTCTGTGCTTTACAATGCTTCCCTATGCTTTACTAGACCTCTCTGCGCTTCACAATGCTTCCCTATGCTTTACCAGACCTCTCTGTGCTTTACAATGCTTCCCTATGCTTTACCACACCTCTCTGTGCTTTACAATGCTTCCCTATGCTTTACCACACCTCTCTGTGCTTTACAATGCTTCCCTATGCTTTACCACACCTCTCTGTGCTTTACAATGCTTCCCTATGCTTTACCAGACCTCTCTGTGCTTTACAATGCTTCCCTATGCTTTACCAGACCTCTCTGTGCTTTACAATGCTTCCCTATGCTTTACCAGACCTCTCTGTGCTTTACAATGCTTCCCTATGCTTTACCATGTCCTCTCTGTGCTTTACAATGCTTCCCTATGCTTTACCACACCTCTCTGTGCTTTACAATGCTTCCCTATGCTTTACCACACCTCTCTGTGCTTTACCAGACCTCTCTGTGCTTTACAATGCTTCCCTGTGCTTTACAATGCTCCCCTATGCTTTACCACACCTCTCTGTGCTTCACAATGCTTCTCTGTGCTTCACCATGTTTTCACTGTGCTGCACTCCACTTTGTTTCTCTGAGCTGTAGTGGCCGCTCCTCACCTCAGGGAACTTGTCCCGGACCTCCTTTATCTTTTCTCCCTTCTGTCCAGCATGATGGTGCAGTGAGAAGCTGCAGCGACAGAATGAGAGCCGCTGCACGCACGCACCGCTCGTTCTCCTGGGAACCAGCAGAGGAGCAATGAGAAACTGCAGGGACAGAATGAGAGCCGCACGCACGCACACACGCACCGCTCGTTCTCCTGGGAACCAGCAGAGGAGCAATGAGAAACTGCAGGGACAGAATGAGAGCCGCACGCACGCACACACGCACCGCTCGTTCTCCTGGGAACCAGCAGAGGAGCAATGAGAAACTGCACACACGCACACACTCACAGATACAGGATTACAGACACACAGGCATAAGCTGTGTGGAGTTGTGGTTAGGGCTCTGGACTCTTGACCGGAGGGTCGTGGATTCAATCCCAGGTGGGGACACTGCTGCTGTACCCTTGAGCAAGGTACTTTACCTAGATTGCTCCAGTAAAACCCAACTGTATAAATGGGTAATTGTACGTAAAAATAATGTGATATCTTGTAAGAATTGTAAGTCACCCTGGATAAGGGCGCTGCTAAGAAATAAATAATAATAATAACACTATCACTACATAACACTTTATAATTAGGAAATACTAAAGCAACTTTGTAAATTCAACGACAAAAAAGAAATAAAAAATAAAGACAGAAACAGACACACATATACTCACACACACACATAGGCACAGACAGAAACAGAAACAGACACACACAGCCATGCAGACAGATAGAAAGACAGACACACATACATACAGTATAAACATGGGAAAAGCATGAGGGGGGAAAAAACTGCAAAATCACAGTATAAATTGACTGTGGTAAACTTATAACAGGGTTAAGTGAGAGGTTCACTGTTCATGTAAACCCCAGGCAGGCAGGCAGGCAGGCACACAGACACACTCCCGTACCATCCTGGCTGACAGCTCCAGCAGCTCCTTGCGTGCCAGCTGCACCCCCTGGTGCTCCCCCTCGATCCGCACCAGACTGCTCCTCTCCACGTCCTGCGGGACTCGCACACACACCTTGTACTGCTCCTTCATCCGGTTTACTGGGGACAGAGAGGAGCGAGGGGGGGAGTGGGGAAAGGGAGGTGAGGACAGAGGAGGGAGGCAGGGAGATGGGAGAGAGACAGGGGGGAGTGGGGAAAGGGAGGAGGTGAGGACAGAGGAGGGAGACAGGGAGATGGGGACAGGGGAATGGGAGAGGGGAGAAAGACAGGGGGGAGTGGGGAAAGGGAGGAGGTGAGGACAGAGGAGGGAGGCAGAGAGATGGGGAGAGGGGAAACGGAGAGGGGAGAGATACAGGGAAGAGTGGGGAAAGGGAGGAGGTGAGGAGGGAGGCAGAGAGATGGGGAGAGGGGAATAGGAGAGGGAGGCAGGGAGATGAGAGGGGAGAGGGAGGCAGAGAGATGGGGCAGGGGGTGGTGAAGGGATTTAGAGCTGCTGTTTGATATGACTATCTAAGCTGAGACTCCTGGCTCCTGATCATTTAAAACGATAACACTCTGTACTTCCAAGGGCAAACAGCTTCTCATCGCTGTTCCTTAAAACTCTCCTGAGGTTTTCAGCCCTTCCCCGCGGACCGCAGTGTCGCTCTGACTGTGAGCTCAGGACTCGCGTGAGTTTCTAACCCCTGGTTTATTACTGCAGGTGATTTTCACGAAGTCGTAAAGTTTCAGCTTTACAGCAGAGCTGCAGGTCATCGTTCTTGGCTGTTGAACTCACTGTTGGCTCCGTTCTTTCCGATCAGGTGCCTGTGAAAGCGCTGGTCGATCCTCACTTCGTGTAATCCATTCGAGGAGCTATGGGGAAGAACACAAACAGTAAAGCTATCAAATACAGCTCTGCTGGCCAAAGAGTTTTACATCACCTAGAACTGTAGGAGTGAGACATCATTTAAAAACAAAACAATATGAACAAAATTTATTTGACATTGTGTAATCGAAGACACTACAAAATGATCTCGGGGGTCTATACCGGAGCCATAATAGTAGTACAGTAGAATTTCATGTTAGATTTGTGAAATGTCACATGTTAGTTTTTTCGAAGTATACAGGAAAACTACAAAGCGGTGTCTAATTCAATATGTTAACGTTATTCAGCAGGTTTCATTCGACTTCATGAAGCAGGATTAGTTCATTCTATATAGAGGCTGATGCGAAACTTTTGGCCAGAGCTGTAGATATTGCCATCACTTTGGAGGTCTCCTATTTAAAAAAGAAACACATATATATATATATATATATATATATATATATATATATATATATATCTATCTATCTGTCTTTCTCCAATGTTTCCTCGATCTTCGTAGCTCATTCTTTTAAGCCCTGCTTCCCCATGATTTCACTATGATTTATTACGCTATGGGGAACCTTTATAAGGTAAGCTATAGTTATCGGGGATTGAGGGATGAGGGTTCAGTTAGGGGTACAGGGAGAGAACCAGGAGGGGTGAGTGAGGGGTACAGGACGGGTGAGTGGGGGGTGAGGGTACAGTATGGGGCGGGAGGGCACAGGGAGGGTACAGTGAGAGGGTATAGCAGTGCGTGTTCTGACCAGCTCCTTGATCATCTCCTGTATCAGTGCCTGGGCTTGCTCCACCTCCTCTGTGGGTCCCTCCAGCGTGATCTTCTCCTCTCCGTCAGTGAACTCGATGTGAACCTGCAACACAAACACAAACTCAGTGCTGTACTGGGGATCTGAGAGCCAGCTAATTCAATACAGTCTAGTATAGAGAACTCAGTGCTGTACTGGGGATCTGAGAGCCAGCTAATTCAATACAGTCTAGTATAGAGAACTCAGTGCTGTACTGGGGATCTGAGAGCCAGCTAATTCAATACAGTCTAGTATAGAGAACTCAGTGCTGTACTGGGGATCTGAGAGCCAGCTAATTCAATACAGTCTAGTATAGAGAACTCAGTGCTGTACTGGGGATCTGAGAGCCAGCTAATTCAATACAGTCTAGTATAGAGAACTCAGTGCTGTACTGGGGATCTGAGAGACAGCTAATTCAATACAGTCTAGTATAGAGAACTCAGTGCTGTACTGGGGATCTGAGAGCCAGCTAATTCAATACAGTCTAGTATAGAGAACTCAGTGCTGTACTGGGGATCTGAGAGCCAGCTAATTCAATACAGTCTAGTATAGAGAACTCAGTGCTGTACTGGGGATCTGAGAGCCAGCTAATTCAATACAGTCTAGTATAGAGAACTCAGTGCTGTAGTGGGGATCTGAGAGTCTTATTTCCCTCCCTGCTGTGTGTGTGGGACTCACCTTGGGGAGTTGCTGGGTGATGTGCCCGATGTTCTGCCCTTTCTTCCCGATGATAAAGCGATGCAGCCAGGCTGGGGCCGTCACCTCAGACACCAGCACACTCTTAGCCTGGCAGAGAGATGGAGAGAGAGAGAGAGAGAGAGAGAGAGAGAGAGAGAGAGATCAAACAGAGCGTGGAGGCCAGCCCTGCCTGAGCTCACCAGAGTCCACTGCAGCGCGATGAGGAGAGTAATCGATATTAGAAGCCAAGTCCCCCACTGCAACCTATCAGCAGCCACTATTCTTAGAATTTCACTGAGAGTGTAAATTTAACTCTAACACTCCCTGTACCATCCCACCTCCCTGTACCATCCCTGTACCCCTTCCTGTACCCTCACTATACCCCTCCCTGTACCCTCCCACCTCCCTGTACCCTCCCTGTATGCTCACTGTACCCCTCCCTGTACCCCTCACCCCTCCCTGTACCCCTCACCGCTCCCTGTACCCTCCCACCTCCCTGTACCCTCCCTGTATGCTCACTGTACCCCTCCCTGTACCCCTCACCCCTCCCTGTACCCTTCCATCTCCCTGTACCCTCCCTGTATGCTCACTGTACCCCTCCCTGTACCCCTCACCCCTTCCTGTACCCCTCACCCCTTCCTGTACCCCTCACCGCTCCCTGTACCCTCCCTGCATGCTCACTGTACCCCTCCCTGTACCCCTCACCCCTTCCTGTACCCCTCACCCCTCCCTGTACCCTCCCACCTCCCTGTACCCTCCCTGTATGCTCACTGTACCCCTCCCTGTACCCCTCACCCCTCCCTGTGCCCTCTCAACTTGATTACAGGGAGCCACCGAACTCTTTAGAAACACACAACTGAACATTTCACCCTCCCACGGTGGCCCCCCCGGCCCCCCTACCTTGGCGTAGACCTGCGTGAGCGCAGGCCCCAGACTGTGGGGCTCCCCCCGCAGGATGATGGTCTCGGAGCCCGAGTCCAGGGGGGGCATCTCCACAGACACCCCTGTGGCGTCCAGGATCTCCTGCAGCGTGGTGCCCTTCGGTCCGATGATGTACTTGTGCTGGGACTTCTTCACCTCCACCGAGATCGTGGTGGTCTTGCGCTTCTGAGGAGGAGGAGGAGGAGGAGGAGGGGGGGTAAGAGCCACTCTCGTCGAAACTTTCGTAGTTACTTAACTTGTTACGTACCAAATACATATTTTTGAGCACAAGTTGTGCTTATGTCAGAACTGAGGTCAATTACCAATGTAACTGTGTAATGTGTAATTAATTCTAATTACCAATGTAATTGTGTAATGTGTAATTAATTAGGGCTGCAGTGCGGAGTAGTGGTTAGGGCTCTGGACTCTTGACTGGAGGGTCGTGGGTTCAATCCCAGGTGGTGGGACACTGCTGCTGTACCCTTGAGCAAGGTACTTTACCTAGATTGCTCCAGTAAAAACCCAACTGTATAAATGGGTAATTGTATGTAAAAAATAATGTGATATCTTGTAACAATTGTAAGTCGCCCTGGATAAGGGCGTCTGCTAAGAAATAAATAATAATAATAATAATAATAATTACCAATGTAATTGTAATTGCTGTATAATTGATCATTTCCAGTTGCCACCCCTTTCCGAGCTGAATCATTCACAGCGCCAGGGTGTGTTTTACACGGAGAGAACGTTCTCGGATTTTCAATCACTTTCAGTGACCCCCCCCACTGTTTGTTTGAATAAACGTTCTCTAGTATGTTTGTGTGTTTGTATCTGTGATCACTGCTGGGTAGAATAAACAGAGTCCACATGTTCGCAGCTATCTCTGTTACTTCTTTTAGTGTCATTATAAATACAATTACTGCAGCACCATTGTAAATGCCATTGCAATTGAACGCAATTGTGTTGTAAGTGCCCTGGCACCTTGTCTTCGTAGATGGCGTGGATGCGTGCCAGGGCCTGTGCCACGGGCTCCTTCTCCCCGGTGATGATGATCTCGTCCTTGAAGACGCTGGGGGGCGGGATGTTGATGCGCGCGCCCGTCTCCTGGCACAGCTCCTGCACCTGCTTGTTGTACGCGCCCGCGATGAAGGGGTGGAAGGCCTTCTCCAGGCTCACGCGCTCCACCGCCCGCTTGTCCTGCAGGGGGAGAGAGAGAGAGAGAGAGAAAGAGAGAGAGAGAGAGAGAGAGAGTGAGCGGGGGTAGGGAGGCAGGGCTGCAGAATAGTGGCAGGCAACGTGAGCTGAAGGATCTGGTTGGGACTTGAAAATATTCTCCTAGGGTGCAGGGTGTAGGGTGCAGGGAGTTGGGGCCTGGGTGTAGGGGGCAGGGTCTAGGGTGCACAGGCTGCAGGGAGTAGGGTGTAGGGTGCAGAGTGTACGGGGCAGGGTGAGGGAGTAGGGTGCAGATGTCTATACCTGCTCTGCTGAGATTAGCAGGACCTCGTGCCTGGCCTTCTCGATGCAGAGGGAGTGTAGGGTGCAGGGTGCAGGGTGCAGGGTGCAGATGACTATACCTGCTCTGCTGAGATGAGCAGGACCTCGTGTCTGGCCTTCTCGATGCAGAGGGAGTGTAGGGTGCAGGGTGCAGGGTGCAGGGTGCAGATGACTATACCTGCTCTGCTGAGATGAGCAGGACCTCGTGCCTGGCCTTCTCGATGCCCTCCTTGGTGCCGGTGATCTTGATCTGGGTGCTGGGGTCCTCAGGGCGTGGGATGTTGATCTTGGTGGCTGTCTTGAGCTCCAGCTCCTGCAGCTTCTCCCCGTTCTTGCCGATCACAAAGCGATGGTGCTCCTTGGGGATGCCGACAGTGGCCGAGGCCTGTGGGGACACACGGCAGCCTTGAGAGGCTGGTGTGCATGCACGAGTCGGGCAAAGACCTTTTTATGATCAGCGTGGCTTTTATTTCGAGAGCCCCCCTTGAACAGTTTAATTATCACCACCCTAGAGCTTTTGAATGACTGATTATTGAGTATGGTTGGGAAGCTGGGACTTCGAACTGCAGATTGGGATCCTTGAGATGCAAAGCACTATAGAAGTGTAAACTGTATTGTATTGTACTTCCTGTCCAATATACACCCACCCCTCGTTATATCGCCCCTCGCTATCCTGCGGATTCGGATATATCACGGTGCTGGAGTTGGCTCCCCATTTTTACTGTCTAACTGCGTGTGCCTAAGCTTTTATTTTGCACATCACAAACAACAATACACAAAACCATTAAAAACAAAGCATTAATATCGTGCTGTTATCATATACACACGTATAGCGCAATAAAACAAAGTACTCTCTTATTGTGCTATACAGATTAAATAACAAGTGTTATTCAATCTGTTGTATTTTGTAACTGTCACTGACACTTATCTGCTCCGTTATTGAATCGTATTTTGTCATATACTTGTACTTGCTAGAACCGAAGTCATTGTATTTATCTTGCTCTTAATTGTATTAATACTTGTACTGTGATCCTTGAAGTGTATTTTTGTTTATGACTGTAAGTCACCCTGGATAAGGGCATCTGCTAAGAAATAAATAAATAAATAAATAAATAATAATAATAATAATAAATTAAATATCTCCTTGCTGAAGCGGTTTTTATTTTAGCCAGCGAGGTGTTCACGCGAGGCAGCAATGCACCAGCTAAAGTCACAAGGCAGTGACGTCAGCTCCCTAGCAACAAGCCTCCTGTGTTGGGAATGGATTCTTTCAATGCAGGGGGTTTGTGCATTTGAGAAAGGAGAGGAAGTCTCATGAAATGAATTGGAGACTGAAGTTACTTGAGTCTGGAGCCGGGCGACGATCTCCTTGCGCGCCTTCATCACGGAGTCCAGTTTTCCCGTCACCATGATGGACAGGCCCTGGTCCTTGGCCAGAGACAGCTCAATGTGGGCCCCTGTCTTCTGCATGATGTCCAGGCACAGCTTGGCCTCCTCCCCCTCTCCGAACTGGCTGTTGTCCTTGTACCTGCGCTCTTCCAGAGGGACATGAAACACCTGCAGAGAGAGAAGGGGAGGGGATGAGACGAGCGCAGAGGGGAAGAGAGAGACCGAGAGAGGAGGGAGGGAAGGAAAAAGGGAAAACAGAAAGGAAGGAAAGAAAAACAGAGCGAGAGAAGGAATTCAAGAAAGAGGGAAAGGGAAACAAACCAGTACAGTAGAGGGGGAAAGAAAGAGGGAAGGAAGAAGGAAAAAAAGGCAAATACAGGGAAGAAGCAAGGAAGGAGGGAAAAAAGAATGAAAGAAAAATAGAAAGGAAGGAAAGAAAACATGGATAGAGTAAGAAAAACAGAGAGAAAGGGTGAAAATGAAGGGAAGGCAGGAATAAAAGAAAAAAAAAACTGTAAGCCTCCTCTTTTTTCTTTGTTTACAGACTCTAAGGCTCTCAGCTTGATTAGGAGGGACCAACATTTCGAAACAGATGCGAGGACTGATCCCATCCCGTTGGGAGTTTCTGCAGGACCGACGGAACCCTACCTGGGTGATGACGGAGGATTTGATTGGCCGGATCTTGCTCCACGCCCCCCCCGACTCGCCGGATGTCTCCCCTGGAGCCCCCTTCTCCGGCAAGGGAGGGAAAGCCTCCAGGTAGGTGGGGATGTAAGCTTCGTCCACCGGGACTCCATCTGCCAGGGCAAAGCAAAGCACACCGCACTGGAGAAACACACCCAGGTCAGCAGAGGGAGGCTGGGGGGGGGCACAGGGAGGCTGGGGGGCCAGCAGCTAGAGATACCAGGAGGTTCAAATCCCCAGCTCAGCCACCAACTCCCTGTGTGTGACCCTGAGCTTAACCTCCTTGCTCTGGGTCACACACAGTGAGTCAGTGGCTGAGCTGGGGATTTGAACTGGGAACCTCCTGGTAACAAGCCCTGAAACCTATAGTCTCCTGAAACCAAGTTGCAAGCCGCACAGTTACCTGCCATCTCCTCATCCTTCAGGCCGCTGCGATGCTCGGCAAAGCTCTCCGCGGTCAAGACAGCCACAGAGCTCATGGTTTTAGACTCAGGGGTATTCCGCTATTCCACTGCGAAAACAGGAGCGTCATGGTTACTGTAACGTCGTGTGTGCCTAGAAAACTCTCAATCGTGCCAGTTAAGCTGAGGGATCACGGAGCCCCTTTGCGGCTTGGAACTTGGTTTCAGGAGACGAGGTTTCAAGTCCCTGCGCGGCACACCAGGGGAGACTTGGGGGTTTCATACAGCAAACCTCAAACTAGGACTCCTGGAACCAGGTTTCAAGCCGCTGCTCCTGAAAAAAGTGGCTTTGTGTTCCCTCAGCTTCAGAAACACTAAAATAAATCTAATTAGTAATGAAGCTCTTATTAAACCTGGAATGGCGGAAACTGTGGAAACTGCTATGCAATCGGAGTCTGTCTTTCATCCCTGCACCCACCTGCAAAATGGTCAAATGCCAGAAAAGTCCGTCCTGAACGAAGCTACCGATGGCGCTTCAGTGTGGATCTGTGTTTTTTGGCGCTG
>CM060288.1:7419688-7509688 GCA_030684275.1 Acipenser oxyrinchus oxyrinchus
CTCACCCGAAAGACGGAGCACAAGGAGGTGAAGTGACTTGCTCAGGGTCACACACACTCACTTATACTGTGAGTCAGTGGCTGAGCCGGGATTTGAACCAGGGACCTCCTGGTTACAAGCCCGTTTAACCACTGGACCACACAGCCTCATAAGAGTCTCCATCCCTGCTTCCTCCTTATAAATAGACTGGAAATATAAGGTGGACATTATGTCTTGGATTGATAACCAATGATGTTGAATTTGTAGGTGGCTATTGTAGAGGGCAGTGCTAGTTTTAATACGGGTATGGAAGTGTGTACCCCTATTAAGGCTATAGTGGGATAACATAAACAAACTGTACACTCAACCAGGCCTGCTTTATCATATAGTAGAACTGTAGTTAGATAGTAGTTAATAGACACCAACTGTCCTGGATTATATTACAGTAATCAGCTGTCTCCCCCATACACACCCCCTGCATCTCCATAACTTTGATCATTTTTATTAAGCTTTGGTAGAGGTTAAAATGTAAGCTAAGACAGTTGAAGCGCTTTCCTGGTTAAAAAAAAAATTATACAGTTCAGCGCATACGACGAGAATATATCAATTGTACTATTTTATAAACACAACCTGTCGTGTCTCACAAGAATATCGTCTTAATACACCATAATAATAATAATAATAATAATAATAATAATAATAATAATAATGTCAACAAAGAAAGAACCGAATCGTGCTGCACTGTACATCACAATTTAAATAACACAGACTCTTGTGGTAACCGCTGAATATTCAGGGGGGTGGAAAAAACAATATTTTATCGAATTATTTCAATTATTAGATATATTGTGCTATTGCATTTCAACGATTAAACCCACTTTATATATCTATATTTTAAAAAATAATAATAAATAACGTATCAAAACCGTTAGATTCAATTTAGCATCAGCATTATGTACTTTATATATATATATATATATATATATATATATATATATATATATATATATATATATATATATATATATAATGTTACTGTATTATCCAACTACTATAAAACAAATATGATAAGCAATAAAAAAAATGCATTAATATCATTTGTGGGCATCCTTTTGAGGCCCGAGACAGTTATCTTTACTTATAACACCGTTTCTACCGAACTGGGATTTCAAAAGACCGGTCCCGGTCCACAAGAAATGGACCAATTAGCTTAACTAGACAGCCTGGGAAAACAAAAGCGACCAAACCCCGTTGCTGATAAGAAATAAAAACATCAAACTCGCCCATCATCCTCTCACCTGCTTCCGTTCCTAATCCTGAATCCGAAATAATAAACAGCGGAGGGACTCCACGCACGGCACGTCAGAGGGAAACACCACTGCCTCGCCGCCGGAAAAGCCGCAGTATCCTGCCGCGGAGAGCAGGATTAATAAGGTTAAATAGACCGCCTGTTTATCACGGAGTAATTAATTTTTTTTTTTGCTGGAGTTATTGATTAGAATTTTTTTTTTTCTTTCCCGTGATATCTGCCCGAGTTTGTGAATTTTAAACTGGAACCTGTTCTGCACTACGCATCGCAGTTTAGATTTTGAAGGCTAAAAATGAATTATTATTATGATTATTATTAGATTTTCAGGCTAAAAATGAATTATTATTATTATTATTATTATTATTATTATTATTATTAGTAGTAGTAGTAGTAGTAGTAGTAGTAGTAGTAATAATAATAATAATAATAAATTAATGCTTAATAATTCAGGCATGGAAATAAGACTCTTTTTCCATAGCAGTTCCCCCATTTCCAGGTTTTAATACAAGCTTGATCAAAGCGTGCAGGTAACTCAGGTGAGTCTTATTAAACACAACGTAAAACCAGCAGTGGATCAAACTGCTATGCGACGGGAGTCTTATTCCCTATTCCTGTAATTAATTACACTTAAATACAGTCAGTGCGCGTCTGACCTTTGTATTTCTGTAAAACCCGCATGTTAATACGGATTATAGCGGTAAGGTGAACTCTGGTGACGTCAACGGCAGACAGGCAGGTAACTGTGGTAAGGAACTGGACGGAACTACTTTGTCAATTTAAACACTCTATACATTATAAACTGATTTCCCGACATTTGAGATTTATAGTCACTGCATCGATAGCACAGCCCCGTTTGGTGCTACAATAATAAATACAATCATAAACACACATTAGGCTTATAAAAGATATTATTAATAAAACGAGGAAGTCAATGAAGGAACATTTGATATATGTTTTAATTGAGACAACATTATTACACGGTTTTTTTCTTTGTCAACAGTGCCATATGATCAAATAAAATTTGACAGACTTCGAGTTCTGACGTAAGTATGTATGACGTCATTCGCATGATTAAAAGGAGCCCCTTTTGTTTGGGATCCTCCGGGCGCGCATGCTCCGTAGTAAATTAAGTTTTTTTTTTTTTAATTCCTAGTTTTTTTTTTCATTATTAAACCTTCGTGTCAGTCCTAGAAAACGGACGCTAGATGGCAGCAAATGCACTGTAATGTTGACACACAAACGTGTTGCTAACTTGCGATCATTTTAATGATTAAGTTCCCTTTTACTCTAAATAAAATGTTGGTGGTTCGTTCTTCCATACTGCCTATTATTGTACGCAGCTGTTATTCTGTAACCATTATCCTGCATGGCGACCTCATATGGGGACCGATATATATATATATATAAAAACATTTTCTAGCTTTATAGATGTCGGGACATGAGGAAGACTAGCAAGCACATCCATGATCACTTCATAGGAAGATACAATTTTTTCCTCATATATTATTATTATTATTATTATTATTATTATTATTATTATTATTATTATGTATTTCTTAGCAGACGCCCTTATGCAGGACGACTAACAGTCGTAAACACAAAAAAAACAACATTTCAAGCAATGAGAGGAAAAAAGAAAAATTATATGTATCATATTTGTTTTCTAATGCACAGTTTTACATCATAGCTGATGCTAAACACCGAAAGCGTATAAGTGAGTGAAGATTGTAATTATTGATTATATATATGTGTGTGTGTGTGTGTGTGTGTGTGTGTGTGTGTGTGTGTGTGTGTGTGTGTGTGTGTGTGTATTTACTGTGTCTCTGATAACATGAATATGTATTGAAGAAAGGGCTTTGATCGGGGACACTGTATCACTCGGCACGTTTCGACTCAAACCTCAAACTCAAACTCAGACTCAAACACAGCTTCCCTCCACATAATGTATCATTAACCACAGCTCGAGGAAGCGCCCAGATAACAAACCAGCGCCTGCGTGTTAAAATATCCTCCGTGTCTCCGCATGGTGTGTGTTCCACGCGAGACGCGTCACGGCATAATTGATCTTTTAACGTGACAAAGGAAGCCTGCTCCTTTTTTAAATTATTATTAAAACACGTTAAATATATATATTTTTTGGAAGGCAATTTCCTTATTAAAATGACGCAGCGCCTCCCAGGGAAAATGGTGTGAGGGATTATCACAATTTATTACAAACCCTGCCGTACATTTTGACTCGGGACGTGCCGGGTAATAATAGCCCAACACAGCATACATACCCCACCCCACCCCACACTCTCTCTCTCTCTCTCTCTCTCTCTCTCTCTCTCTCTCTCTCTCTCTCTCTCTCTGCCCCGCCCGAGCTTGGAGCACAATGGGGATTAGAAGAAAAAAAAAAAACACGCACACGCACACGCACACACACTGACGCGCACACGCACACACACACACACACAAGCGACACGGCTGTAGCACCAAGAAACTGCCGTGGGCTCTGCAGCCCTCCACACCGCCCGCCTGCTTCTCGAGTCCTCCTCGCTCCTTCAGAAACAAAAGAAAATCTCACGGAGCGCGTGTCTTTCTCTCTCCGACTAGCAGCAGAGCAGAGCTTCATTAAGAAACCGGGCGTCTCCGTTCTTCAATCTGTCATGCATATTACAATATAGTACATTATTATTATTATTATTATTATTATTATTATTATTATTATTATTATTATTATTATTATTATTATTATTGGGACTGAAGGATTTTTCTGAATGGATGTATCGAATCGAGTGGAGATTGCTCCTCACTAATCTGCGAGACCCTGCACTTTGGAGCTCAGTGTATGCCGTTTATTGCAGTGCAATGATTCAGGGTAAGTCAAGTTATCCGTACTGTACAGTGTGTCTTTGTTTTTGCATTATTAATCTCGCAACCTCGCCTGTCAGTCTTATGCTTGCTGTATAGATATCCCAGCCGGTAGCTTAGTGTAGCGAAAACAGGACCAGAAACATCTACTTACATCTACTGCATTCATATTTATATATTAATAGAGTTTGTGTGTTTGTTTAATATATATATATATATATATATATATATATATATATATATATATATATATATATATATATATATATATATATATATATATATATTGTATGTAAAAATAATGTGATATCTTGTAACAATTGTAAGTCGCCCTGGATAAAGGCGTCTGCTAAGAAATATATATATATATATATATATATATATATATATATATATATATATATATATATATATATATATATATATATATATATATATGCATGCTAGCGTTTGCTGTTATACTAAATACTAAACAGATTTAAGAATCCGAATTATAACAATGAATAATTCTCTCCGGACACCAAAACCCTAACCTTAAACTCAGTATCCTATACCGCATTCATTACACATCTAAAGTGGCAGCGAATAAGCGTTTTGTTACTTTAAAAAAAAAAAAAACTGTCCGGAGGTGCGGACTTCCTCAGCTGCTCTGACAGGAACATTTCGCGGTACCTTTGAAGCAGTGCGCGGAGCATACCGTTATACACGTACACGTTTTCAGACAACTTAACAACATAAGAAAGTTTCCAAACGAGAGGAGGCCCCATTCAGCCCATCTTGCTCGTTTGGTTGTTAGTAGCTTATTGATCCCAGAATCTCATCAAGCAGCTTCTTGAAGGATCCCAGGGTGTCGGCTTCAACAACATTACTGGGGGTTCCAGACCCTCACGATTCTCTGTGTAAAAAACTATTTTCTGTTCTGAATGCCCCTTTATCTAATCTCCATTTGTGACCCCTGGTCCTTGTTTCTTTTTTTCAGGTCAAAAAAGTCCCCTGGGGTCGACATTGTCAATACCTTTTAGGATTTTGAATGCTTGAATCAGATCGCCGCGTAGTCTTCTTTGTTCAAGACGGAATAGATTCACTTGTAACTTATTACAAGTGTGACTCACATTTACACTTAATGTCCTTTTCATTTGATTGATTTGAAAGGATGCAGGGTGGAGTCTCTCTCTCTCTCTCTCACACACACACACACACACACACACACACACACACACACACACACACACACACACACACACACACACACACACACACACACACACACACACACACACACACACACACACACACACACACACACACACACACACACACACACACACACACACACACACACACACACACACACACACACACACACACACACACACACACACACACACACACACACACACACACACACACACACACACACACACACACTCACACACACACACACACACACACTCTCACACACACACACACACACACACACACACATCTGTTGGCCAGACTCTGCGTTCAGCTGTCAAGCTGCAAACGCATCTCTTTTTTTTTTTATTAATAGCACACACTGGATGACATATCAACGTGGCGTTCGAGATAAGCTGTTTCCCGTGTTTGTTTCTCGGTTGTCTTGTTTCTGCGCGGTTTCGAGAACGCACACGTTACTTTCCTGGCAAAGAATCGGGTGCAGGAAGCACCGAATTTCCTGGTTTTTCAGAGATCCGGTGTTTACAATGTTGTGGACGCTGACCCAGTTTAGGATGGGATGGGGGGATGGGAGGGGGGGGGGTATAACGTCATGAACCTTCACCTGTCCGACCCGTCCATTCACGGCATATTATAATTATTATTTGTTTATTTAGCAGACGCCTTTCTCCAAGGCGACTTACAGAGACTAGGGTGTGTGAACTATGCATCAGCTGCAGAGTCACTTACAACTACATCTCACCCGAAAGACGGAGGTGAAGTGACTTGCTCAGGGTCACACAGTGAGTGGGATTTGGCATAGGACTCCAATGTGGAGTTTTGAAAGAAACACATGCTTAAAGAAAACATGCATTTTCATTTTAAAAACATCTGGTTTCGGAAAAAAAAAAAAAGTATCGCTTTATTTTGTGAGCTGCAACCAATCACTAAGAGGAGTGGCTGTTATAACTGAGCTAACTGGAGACGCACCGGTTAATCCTTCTGCAGTGGCATAGGTCTGGTGTCGCGCACACAACTGGGAAGCGAGATAGATAGACCCCTGACCACATAAGCACCCAGTACCTCATTCAGAGTCTGAATCTCTACCACAGTGTCGTTTCCCTGCTTGACGATCTACAGCTAGAGCAAGGCTTCTGAAGAGTTCAAGTTACAGCCAGCTTGAAATTTGCAACTTTTTAGGAGCTGAAAACAATTTTGAAAAAAGGTCTAATTAACCAAATTAACAGTTCAATTAAGGGTCTAGTTAAGTAATTGAGAGCTCATTTAGAATGAAAACCAGTAGACACAACTATACCCTTCTCTGAACACAACAAACATGTGTTTCCATTTAAAAAAAATATCTGGCGCTTCTCTTCAGCCCTGGCCGAAGGATTTGCATCAGCACGCTGCAGAATGAACTCGTTTTGCTTCGTAAAGTCGAATGAAACCTGCTGAATAACTTCAACAGACTGAATTACACGCCACTTTGTCGTTTTATAAAGGTAATCTATTACTGATCATGGCAGCGCTGTGACGTGTTCCGCGGTAATAAGGGAACTCCCTCATTTAAATAATTCACCCCGCCTCCAGTCTCGAGCCTTCAGTTATTATCTCGTAATAAACCCCGCAGCATTTGTTAACACGCTCGTAGGCTAGTTGTTAATAGTCAATAAACTTTTTTTTTTTTTTTTTTTTAAAGATTCTGCTAAAATAAACCACATGCTCTGACAAATCAGGCTGGTGAAATGCGGTCAAAACACAGAACTTCTCCAAAGCCAATCAAATTCTCACAATCTCTGAGGTTCTCGTTTCCTGCTCATTTTGATGGGCCTCTCAAATGATGCTCTTGAAGCACGGTGGGAGAAACCAAAAGAGAAACACGGGGTGCTTCAAACGGGGCGTGTTTCAAAAACTTGAGCAGTTAAAGAGAAATGGATTCGGACCTGTGTCACGGAATATATGTTCCTCCCAGGAACGAAGATTCTGAGATATTTGTACCCCCTTTGCATCGAAGTCTTTATATACGTATATATATATATATATATATATATATATATATATATATATATATATATATTTTTATTAATGAGTCACTTAGCAGAAGCTTTTATCCACAGTGAGTTACAGAGACTAGGGGTGAACTCTGCATCATCAACAACTGCTGCTGCTGCTGCTGCAGAGTCACTTCAATAGGACCTCGTTTGTTTTACATCTCTGACAGGTCTAGCCTGCAAACACAGCTCCCAATTCTTCGGTTTCCTGTCTATATTTAAGAGAAACGTTTGAGAGATCTTTCAGACACGCAGAGAATGCGATTCACAAAGCAGTTCTCAGCCAAAACAAATGACGCAAATAGTTCAGGGCATTTTAAAAATACTTCCAGGCTTGCTTCATCGTTCACTGAGTCAGTCGATATTCTGAAGAGAAACCTGTTCTACCTGCTTGTGTCTCTGCTCAAGGGCAGAAAAGTCCAGTTTACAGTAAAGCTTTAAACCTGTGTGACAGAATTGATAGAATATTTTAGAGATGACACATCTGCCCCAAGATGTTCCCTGACTATTTCAGAAACGTGTGTCAGTAACTTTGGTTTCAAAAGTGGATGGGTCATTATATGCTGCTAGGGCATATAGTATTATTATTATTATTATTATTTGCTTATTTAGCAGACGCCTTTATCCAAGGCGACTTACAGAGACTAGGGTGTGTGAACTATGCATCAGCTACAGAGTCACTTACAACTACGTCTCACCCGAAAGACGGAGCACAAGGAGGTGAAGTGACTTGCTCAGGGTCACACAATGAGTCAGTGGCTGAGGTGGGATTTGAACCGGGGACCTCCTGGTTACAAGCCCTTTTCTTTAACCACTGGACCACACAGCCTCCTATGTAATACAAAAATAAATGTTTGTACACTTCTTTCCTTCTTAAGCTTTTGCAAAGGATGTCTGAGACAAGCGCACAGGGCTTCTGAACTCAGGGCAGCAGTGTGGAGTAGTGGTTAGGGCTCTGGACTCTTGACCGGAGGGTCGTGGGTTCAATCCCAGGTGGGGGACACTGCTGCTGTACCCTTGAGCAAGGTACTTTACCTAGATTGCTCCAGTAAAAACCCAACTGTATAAATGGGTAAAAATAATGTGATATCTTGTAACAATTGTAAGTCGCCCTGGATAAGGGCGTCTACTAAGAAATAAATAAGAATAATGTTGTAATTGTGACCTCAATCAAGAGTTCAAATTGAAATATTTTGATGTTCGAAACCTTGTTTGCACACAAATTTCCATCCAATGATGTTACTGAAACAGGTGGATATTTACACAACAGAGTCGATAAATTTAGACATGGCAGGTCATGTGACCTGATGCCAGACAAGGCTTAGAAATCATGGATGATTCCAGAACAGCCAGTTTGTGGAGAGGTTGGATTAGACTTTTTTTTTAAACTGTATTATCATTGTTCTCTGAATCTACCTTTACCTGGCTTCAACCTGCTTTGTGGAGACAGAGAGAGAGATAGGTGTGGCTGGCAGAGTTGAAAGGTCACACTGTCACATGACTGCAACGGAATGAGGCGGGATGTCGGGTGTCTGGCATTTCGGATTCTCCAGACGAACCCAAAGAGGCTAAAACCGGGTCAGATGTAGAGAAAAATGAACTCCGTTTGAAGCCACACAACCCAGAACCGTGGATTACAAACACCTTCAAAATACAGGTTAATAAAGTATGAACTCCTCAATACAAGTGCTTAATCTTTAGCAAGTGTAGCAGAGAAAACGACTGCTGTTTTATTTATAGCGGAAACACAAAGACCTGTCTGTTTTTCGCTGTGGGGTTTTGAAAGCCAGAATCTCTTTGCTTGCTGAACATCAATAGGTAGCGAGTGGCGTGCTAATTAAATACGAGAGTGTGGTATATGTGTGTGTGTGTGTGTGTGTGTGTGTGTGTGTGTGTGTTGGGTTTGTTAACAGTTTGAAAAAGAACATACGCTGTACTCTCTTGATGGGTCTATTATTACAGCCTTGCCGTGTCTATTTAATCTGTGGTGGCTGCTTAAGTTGAAATTAAACACGAGCACACACACACACACACACACACACACACACACACACACACACACACACACACACACACACACACACACACACACACACACTGTTCTCTTTAACTTCGGAAGGAAACTGAGCTGTGGATGTATTCGCGTGTGAAGGCGCACACACAGCAAAGTCTGTCACACTTTTAAAAAATTATATTAATCCAACTGCCAGGGAACTTGTCATTAATGTCATTAACATTAATATTATTTAGCGAGATGTTGAGAATGTCAGAGTCAGGCGATATTGGGGGTGTCTGTCTGTCTGCACAGCCGTCTGTCTGTCACTCTTTTGAACCACTTATCCAGTGGTGAAACATTTCACTGCGAATTCTTATTCATACTGTAGGTAGTGTGGCTATGCATCGTGGTCATCAATCTCACACTAATTGCTCCTAATTTAACACTTACAGCCGTGGTATATATTTTTCCTCAAAGCAATTACGGTTTCCGCAGGTACATTATATGACACACGGTTTTAATTTTGAAATATAAAACGAATCAGTGGTTTATTACATCCTGAAAGGTGTATAAATAACTGTAGGCAAGTCAACTCACGTCATGGGGTTTGTGTTGTATGTTGCATGTTGCGTGTGTTTAATGTTGGTGTATAGTCATTGGTACACGGGATATAAACGGGTGTGTGTTTCACGTGTGTTTAAAGTTGTAAATGTATTTAGGCACGGGATTGCACATCACTTCACTTCACGTGCAGATAAAATGTGTATAATGTGTGTCACGGGATTGCACTTAGTTAATTCACGTGCAGTTGTACCGAGACTCGATTGAATGATTGATTAGCAATCGAGTCTTGGTACAACTGCATAAAAGCTGCATGTTTTCACCCACTCGGGGTTGGGTGTTCGTGAGTGGAGAACGGGTGTGGAGAAGAGAGAGAAAGAAAATAGAGAAAAGAATAATATTAGTTTGTTTCACTCACCGTTTGTTTGTTCGTCACCGTTTGTTAAGTGTTAGTCCGTTTTGTTTATCTCTTTTATTTTGGCGAAAGTGCCGTGTCGTGTTTCTGTTTTGTGTACATACCTTTTATTTTCTGTTTTGATTATTAAATGCTGAGCACAACCAAGTGCTCAGCTTCACCAACCTCACTGTCTTTTGTTTATTTACTTCCTGTTTCTGGTCTGACGTCACCCACTGCTGCCGTCTTTGTGACACGTGGTGTCATCGTGGGATTACCAGCGCCTCCTAGACGCAGACCAGAGCAGGAACCGCAATTTGTTGTTTAAAAAAAAAAACGGGGGAAAAAAAAAAAAAAAGACAATGGCAGAAGACGCCATCAAACTGCGGGACTGGGTCCTGGAAAATGCTGGGCTGGAGGCCCAGTCTATGCCCATAGCCATCCGGATCCTGTGGCTGATGGACAGGGAGAGATGGGAGGCGTATGAGGGGAACACACCCCAAACTCCCTGGAGGAAGGTGTGGAGTTGGTCCTCAGCTACCTGGAGGCAGCTATAAGTGGAACAGCAGCCCAGGTAGCAGGATCTCCAGCAGGAGGATTCATGGCCAGCTGCACCTTCCTAGAGATTGGGGAGGAGCCTGAGCGTCCACAGCCCAAGCGGGAGGAGCCTGAGCGTCCACAGCCCAAGCGGGAGGAGCCCGAACGTCCCTACGCCTGAGTGGGAGGAGCCCGAACGTCCCTACGCCTGAGTGGGAGGAGCCCGAACGTCCCTACGCCTGAGTGGGAGGAGCCCGAACGTCCTACGCCTGAGTGGGAGGAGCCCGAACGTCCTACGCCTGAGTGGGGGGAGCCCGAACGTCCACAGCCCAAGAGGGAGGAGTCGGTGCGTCCACAGCCCAAAAGGGAGGAGTCGGTGCGTCCACAGCCCAAAAGGGAGGAGTCGGTGCGTCCACAGCCCAAAGAGAGGGAAGTCGGGGCTTCCACAGCCCTAGGACCCAAGCTGCCAGCAGAGGGAGAATGCCTGCTGGTTCCACCTCCACCAGCAGAGGAAGAATGCCTGCTGTCCCCGTGTCCACCAGCAGAGGAAGAATGCCTGCTGTCCCCGTGTCCCCCAGCAGAGGGTGAATGCCTGCTGGGTTCCCATCCACCAGCAGAGTGTGAACGTCTGCTGGTATCACTTCCCCCACCGTCACCACCCGGAGGAGAGGAACAGGAGCTGCCTCTGCCTCCACCACAGTCCCCTGCAAGAGCGGGAGAGCCGCACCAGTCCCCTGCAAGAGAGGCGGAGCCGCACCAGTCCCCTGCAACAGTAGGAGACCACACGCTGCTCGCACCTCCATCGCCAGGAGACTACACGCTGCTCGCACCTCCATCGCCAGGAGACTACACGCTGCTCGCACCTCCATCGCCAGGAGACTACACGCTGCTCCCACCTCCACCGCTTCCTCCACCAGGAGCAGAGCAGCAGGAGCTGCCTCTGCCTCCGCCACCACCAGGAGCAGAGCAGCAGGAGCTGCCTCTGCCTCCACCACCACCAGGAGCAGAGCAGCAGGAGCTGCCTCTGCCTCCACCACCTCAACCGCTTCCACCAGGAGCAGAGCAGCAGGAGCTGCCTCTGCCTCCTCCACCAGCAGAGGGTGAGTACCTGCTGGTTCCGCCTCCACCGTTGTGGGAGGACTGCTTGCCCCTCCCACCTCCACCAGCAGAGGGTGAATACCTGCTGGTTCCGCCTCCACCGTTGTGGGAGGACTGCTTGCCCCTCCCACCTCCACCAGCAGAGGGTGAATACCTGCTGGTTCCGCCTTCATTGACAGTGGGAGGACTGCTTGCCCCTCCCACCTCCACCAGCAGAGGGTGAGATACCTGCTGGTTCCGCCTTCCCAACATGGACAGGACTACTTGCTGCTTCGCACCTCCACCACAGGAGTTCTGGTGGCGGAGCCCCAGAAGAGGGAGCTACCGGCTACAAAGACAGGGGAGAGGTCAGGAGACCAGCATCCCCAGCAGCAATTTCGCTGCAGGAGTGGACCAGCATGCTGTCAGCCGTGCCACTACCGGCAGGGGTGCTGACAGCATTGCCAGCCATGGGCCCACTGAAGCCTCCCTTCCCAGCCCGAGACTTTGTCCTGGACTGCTGGGTCTTTAAGGGGGGAGGTGGCCGTTGAGGCCATGTGTGCTGCGCACAAGGGGGGGTATATGTGGCAATGTGGCCACGCCCTTGTGCGTAGTTTGTGTTGTATGTTGCATGTTGCGTGTGTTTAATGTTGGTGTATAGTCATTGGTACACGGGATATAAACGGGTGTGTGTTTCACGTGTGTTTAAAGTTGTAAATGTATTTAGGCACGGGATTGCACATCACTTCACTTCACGTGCAGATAAAATGTGTATAATGTGTGTCACGGGATTGCACTTAGTTAATTCACGTGCAGTTGTACCGAGACTCCGATTGAATGATTGATTAGCAATCGAGTCTTGGTACAACTGCATAAAAGCTGCATGTTTTCACCCACTCGGGGTTGGGTGTTCGTGAGTGGAGAACGGGTGTGGAGAAGGAGAGAAAAAGAGAAGAAGAAGATTGATTTACTTTGCTTCACTCACCGTGTTTGTCTGTCTGTTTACTGTGTTAGTCCGTTTTGTTTATCTCTTTTATTTTGGCGAAAGTGCCGTGTCGTGTTTCTGTTTTGTGTACATACCTTTTATTTTCTGTTTTGATTATTAAACGCTGAGCGCCATCACGCGCTCAGCTTCACCAAAACCCCAAGTCTTTTGTTTATTTATTTCCTGTTTCTGGTCTGACGTCACCCACTGCTGCCGTCTTTGTGACACATGGGACGAGGAAGTAGCTGTGGAGAATGTTCTTCAGTTCTCCTTCTTATAGTTTACTTAACGAAGATCAAGTCCACAGAGTGCTGGGGACTTATGCGCTACTGTAATCCGATTGCATTTTTCAGTAGCTTGTAACTGTAATCTGATTACATTATTCAGTAGTTTGTAACTGTAATCTGATTACATTTTTCACTAACTTGTAACTGTAATCCGATTGCATTTTTCAGTAGCTTGTAACTGTAATCTGATTACATTATTAAGTAGTTTGTAACTGTAATCTGATTACATTTTTCACTAACTTGTAACTGTAATCCGATTACATTTTTCACTAACTTGTAACTGTAATCCGATTACATTTTTCACTAACTTGTAACTGTAATCCGATTACATTTTTCACTAACTTGTAACTGTAATCCGATTACATTTTTCACTAACTTGTAACTGTAATCCGATTACATTTTTCACTAACTTGTAACTGTAATCCGATTACATTTTTCACTAACTTGTAACTGTAATCCGATTACATTTTTCACTAACTTGTAACTGTAATCCGATTACATTTTTCACTAACTTGTAACTGTAATCCGATTACATTTTTCACTAACTTGTAACTGTAACGGTTCCTTTTTTCAGATAGGTCACGAAACGTGGTAACGGATTACATTTTAACTGAAAAAAATGACCTACTAACATTAAATCACATTTAAATAAAGGACTGCGGCGAACGCACCAAACCAGAAAGCTCTTCAGCAGCGCGAGTCGAGCCTCCCGCATCACACAAACGCGCTTTTCAGATCATCTCGCTAGAAAACAGGGTCAGAGGAGGGGAGGAGCGGGTTCGATGGCCGGGTCTTCAGAGAATATTTCCAGCTGCAGCCTGACCAAACTGAAAACAATATCTCTGTAATGTGATCCTGAGAACTATCTGTAACTGTAACTAGTTAGATTAGGCACTGTTACTGCAGGTTTGTTTATTACGATTGTGGTTCCACTTCTCTTAAACAAGAAGTTCCTTTCTGTGAATATGGAAGTGGTGCCTCGTTGAAGTTATATAACAAACATACTGAGGCTACTGAATGCTTGAATAGCCATGATGTTTGAATTGATATTTGATGTAGGGAACCAGGCAGCCTGTGTCTCATTACCTGGCACAGGTAACCTGCATATCCAGAGTAACAATTTCACTGCTTAACATTTACAAAAAGGGAAATTTTCAGATAAGCAGGTAAGGAAATGTATTCAAAGCAGCCAGTAGGCTAATTCTTCACAATGGCTGTGTGTGTGTTACAATGGACAAGAGCATTGCACAGTAAAGTGTAATAAAAAGCACAGGCGAGCATTGTAAATCCCAGAGAGGTATGATAAGGCATATTAAAAACGACAGTGCAAATTGACTGCAGTAAAATTTTATAAGGGCCCTTTTCTTTCAAAGCTGCCCATTAGAGACCTATAGAAAATGTATGAAACTATTTTGTTAGCTGGAATAAACAGTGGATACATATTCATCTGTGCCTTTTCCCTACAGGAAGTGAAGATGCCTGACCTCTCACTGACCTCTCTGTAGAAGCCAGGATGTCCGTCGCTGAGTCTATGCCCCTCTCCCAGCCACGCCCCCGCGAGAGACGGTCCCGCCCCCCTGTCAAACCAAAACCCGCCATCCCATGCAAACCGAGCCTCTCCACCTCCCCTGAGAACGGACTGAGAGAGCCGGCCCTGCCCCTCCTCCCGAACGAGACACGGCGCCCCCTAGCAGTCAGCCGCTCCGGCGCGGAGAGAGCGGAGGAGAGAGAGAGCACCGGGAAGGTGCAGAGGATTCTGAATCACTTCAGACAGCAGGAGAAGGAGAACGTTGTGAAGGATGCTGGGAAATGCCCCCCTCCGGTTTCCGCCAAGCCCCACAAACCGCTCAGGGGGGCCTGTGCCCCCTCCTCGGAGCCCCCCGCCCCACAGCCGGTGCTGGAAAAGCCCCCCCTCCCTCCCAAAGAGAAGAGGAAAGAGCATGGGGAGCACGAGGCAAGGAGGGGGGACGACAAACCAGGTACCCCTTCTTTCTTTCCCTTTCTTTCTCTCTTTCCTTTTTCATTCTGCCTTTCTTAATTGTTGTTTTTTTTAACAGACCAGCGTGCGGTTCTCAGAATCTGGATCCCGTTGCTTTCCCTTGAAAACATGATAAAACTAAGAATTAGAAAGATCAGAGAGGGGAAGCATGTTAAAAATCATGTAGTAGAACCATGGGAACCGCAAAGCCCTTGTATCTTCAAATTCCCCTCAGAAAAGTTTCCGACAGTATTTTTGGAGTTTTCTCCCCATGTTTTTCCCATGGTCATACTCTGCATTTACTATAGTTTACCCTGGTTTGCCATGTTTGTTAATATGCATTACAATGCCTCTCTGTGCTTTACAATGCTTCCCTATGCTTTACCACACCTCTCTGTGCTTTACAATGCTTCCCTATGCTTTACCAGACCTCTCTGTGCTTTACAATGCTTCCCTATGCTTTACCAGACCTCTCTGTGCTTTACAATGCTTCCCTATGCTTTACCACACCTCTCTGTGCTTTACAATGATTCCCTATGCTTTACCAGACCTCTCTGTGCTTTACAATGCTTCCCTATGCTTTACCAGACCTCTCTGTGCTTTACAATGCTTCCCTATGCTTTACCAGACCTCTCTGTGCTTTACAATGCTTCCCTATGCTTTACCAGACCTCTCTGTGCTTTACAATGCTTCCCTATGCTTTACCAGACCTCTTTGTGCTTTACAATGCTTCCCTATGCTTTACCACACCTCTCTGTGCTTTACAATGCTTCCCTATGCTTTACCAGACCTCTCTGTGCTTTACAATGCTTCCATGTGCTTTACCAGACTTCTCTGTGCTTTACAATGCTTCCCTATGCTTTACCAGACCTCTCTGTGCTTTACAATGCTTCCCTATGCTTTACCAGACCTCTCTGTGCTTTACAATGCTTCCCTATGCTTTACCACACCTCTCTGTGCTTTATTACACTTTGCTGTGCTTTTTACTATGAGACACCCTTATAAGGGTTTACCTTTTGAGGAGGAAATGTTTTTGAAAGCTGGCTGACTCTCACAATCAGCTGACTCTAATCATGTACATATAAAGCAGGAGGAGCCAGGCTCTCAGATGGAGTTGTAGTGTAGGTTTACCTCAGGCCAGACCTCTTACACACATGACTCTGCAAACTCCTTTATTGATTGTGCGCTGGCTTCTGCCTTATCTTTTTATGAGTCATAGTGAGCCAGTAAAAAGGTGTGTAAAGGTGTGACAGACATGGGACAGAGGGAAGGAGACGCTTCTTCACACAGAGAGTGGGGAGGGGATGGAATGGGTTACCTTGTCATGCTGTTGATGCTGAATCACTGGGATCCCTCCCTCCCAGTCCCTCCTCAGCTCTAACCACTAGATCCACACTGCCTCCCTCCCTCCCTCCCTCCCAGTCCCTCCTCAGCTCCACTAGAGCCACACTGCTTCCCTCCCTCCCAGTCCCTCCTCAGCTCCACTAGAGCCACACTGCTTCCCTCCCTCCCAGTCCCTCCTCAGCTCCACTAGAGCCACACTGCCTCCCTCCCTCCCAGTCCCTCCTCAGCTCCACTAGAGCCACACTGCTTCCCTCCCTCCCAGTCCCTCCTCAGCTCCACTAGAGCCACACTGCTTCCCTCCCTCCCAGTCCCTCCTCAGCTCCACTAGAGCCACACTGCTTCCCTCCCTCCCAGTCCCTCCTCAGCTCCACTAGAGCCACACTGCTTCCCTCCCTCCCTCCCAGTCCCTCCTCAGCTCCACTAGAGCCACACTGCCTCCCTCCCTCTTAATCTATCAACTCTAAACAATATAAACTTTATTAAAATTGCTCTCTGCTCAAAGGTCTGAAACTACACAGTGGAAAGTCTGAGTTGGTACGGTAACCGAGGAAATCAAAGCAGGAAGTCTCTCCTGGTTGTGTTTCTGTTTCCTGTTTCCCCTTATAATAATATGTTTTCAATTTTTTTTAAATCTTTAGACCCGGATGGGAAGGAGGCAGAATCCCAACTTCAGTCAAACGGCAGCAGCGTGGAGGCAGGCAGATCTCTGTCTCCCCCCGGTGGCTGCCGGAGGGACTGCTCTTGTCTGTGTCACCAGAAGCGGGCCGGAATGATCCTTGTGTGGGTGCCAGCGGGAGAGTCTCAGGGAGAGGAGGAAGAGAGGGACACAGACTCCTTCTCAGAGGAGGAGATCCAAATGGTCCAGGACAGCCCAGCTGGGGGTCAGTCTGGCTCCAACTCCCAGAGTTCCCAGGGAATACCTGAAAGCTCAGAGACGGATTCTGAAATGACCTGCAAAGCGCCCAGCCTGGACACAGAGAAAACAGAGACCCCTGACTCACCCGCAGAGGAGGATCCCGTCTACGAATCGACCATCGAAACCTGTAGGCCTGAGGTTGCCCCGGAAACGGTTAGGCCCGTCGCCAAAGAAACGGCAGCCAGGGTTCCGAAGCCTCCCAGGAAGGCCAAGCAGCCCCCCCAGGCTTCCTCGTCGACGGAGAGAGAGGAGGAGGAGGAAGAGGAGGAGGAGGAGGAAGAGCCGCCCCCCGCACTCCCCCCCAGACTGCCCCGCAAGCCCCCCCGGCCAGCCTCGGTGCCACACGGTGGCCAGGGAGCGGTATTGCAGACGGAGAGCAGGCAATCTCTCAATCTCACCCCAAGCAGCCCCGCTGTGGTCAGGCGGTCTTGCTCCCCTTGTCCAGAGGAAGGGGTCCCGTCTTCACTGTCCCGGGACCCCTCGAAAGGTACGGGAGCGATTTTTTTTAAATTTTTATCAGCATTCTGTTCTGAAGTAATCATGACATCATCCACAGAATTCTTGAGAAGTGTACTGTGCTGTGTTCTTTATTTTTCCTGCAGAAGGGCTTTTCGCCCAAAACGTCCAAAAAGAAATTATTTTGGAAATGATTTAAACCTTTCGTGCACATAAAGTGTCTGTCCACTGCATTTATACCTCGTACAGTACAGAGGAATAAAGGAAAATAAATGGATCAATATTATTATTTGTTTATTTAGCAGACGCCTTTATCCAAGGCGACTTACAGAGACTAGGGTGTGTGAACTATGCATCAGCTGCAGAGTCACTTACAACTACGTCTCACTCGAAAGACGGAGCACAAGGAGGTGAAGTGACTTGCTCAGGGTCACACAGTGAGTCAGTGGCTGAGGTGGGATTTGAACCGGGGGACCTCCTGGTTACAAGCCCTTTTCTTTAACCACTGGACCACACAGCCTCATAAACCCGCAATAGCCTGCGTATTTAAATAGACAGGAATCACAGATCGTTACATCATTAACTCTAGTAAATGACATCGCAAACACATTAATAGATTTCAATAGGAATAAGGGAGTGTGGCATCAAAAACCTAGAAGTATCTCCACTGTTTGTTTTCAGACATGCTGATAAAGGCGAGTTAAACAGACCGGAACTTTGGGAAGCTGGCTCTTTTGAACAAAAATCTTCATCCATATATATTGTTATGTTTTGTACTTATGTTCTGTATTTCCTGCAGATGAGGGAGATGAGATCGGAAGTGACTGGGATGAACTTGATGATATAAAAGACATCAGGTAAACATTTCCAATGCATAACCTCCTACTGCTGCATGTAGGACCGGGATTCGGAGCTCAAGGTGGGGAGCAGGTTTCCAGGGGGTAGGGGAGTCGTCCCACAGCTCGGATTGGGGAATGTAAACAAACTGGGCTTGTCAACCTGTCGGTGGATAAGTGCAGCTGAATGGCCTCCTCTCTGGCTTCTGTAGGATTTCTAGAAAGCTTGCTGTAGTTGTGTTTGAACTAGCTGGTAATGCTTGTGTGATAACGATATAAAACTCAACGGGAGACACAAGAGCAGTGTTTAAACTCCTAGTATCTCTCTTTATTATTAACAAGTCATTTAGCAGATGCTTTTATCCAAAGCGACTTACAGAGACTAGGGGGGGTGAACTATGCTTCATCAACTGCTGCTGCTGCTGCAGAGTCACTTCCAATAGGAGCTCGTTTGTTTTACGTCTCATCCGAAGGACGAAGCACAAGGAGGTTCAGTGACTTGCTCAGGGTCACACACACACAGGGAGTCGGTGGCTCAGCCGGGATTTGAACCTCCTGGTATCAAGACCCCTTTCTCTAACCACTGGACCAACAAGTCTCTCTCTAACTCTCTTTTTCTCTCTCTCTCTCTCTCTCTCTCTCTCTCTCTCTCTCTCTCTCTCTCTCTCTCTCTCTCTCTCTCTCTCTCTCTCTCCCCCAGAGAGCCGATTCTAACTCGACGGGTGTCGATAGACTGGGAGGCCAAACTTCAGGATGGTAAGGAAAAACCGATCCCATCGAGGGAAACAAGGCATTTACTGGGACTGTGTTTGTTTTTCTTTTTTTTTTAAGGTTCTATGTTGTGTTCAGTTTAAAGTGGTGTTAAATACGTTGCATCTTAAATACGTTGCTTTATTGGTGCACAACATTAAGGGATTCAATCAACTTCAGTTTCTGTTGGTCGGTTGGTGGGTTGGTGGTTCGTTTGGTTAGTGGGTTGGTTGGTGGGTTGGTGGATGGGTGGGTTGGTTGGTGGGTGGGTTGGTTGTTTGGTGGGTTGGTGGATGGGTGGGTTGGTTGGTTGGTTGGTGGGTGGGTTGGTTGGTGGGTTGGTTAGTGGGTTGGTGGGTGGGTGGGTTGGTGGGTTGGTTGGTTGGTGGGTTGGTTGTTTGGTGGGTTGGTTGTTTGGTGGGTTGGTTGTTTGGTGGGTGGGTGGGTTGGTTGGTGGGTTGGTTGGTTGGTGGGTGGGTTGGTTGGTTGTTGGGTTGGTTGTTTGGTGGGTGGGTTGGTTGTTTGGTGGGTTGGTTGGTTGTTGGGTTGGTTGTTTGGTGGGTGGGTTGGTGGGTCGGGTTGTTTGGTGGGTCGGGTTGGTTGGTGGGTTGGTGGGATTTGGGGATGGGTGGGTTGGTGGGTGGGTTGGTTGTTTGGTGGGTTGGTTGTTTGGTTGGTTGGTTGGTGGGTTGGTTGGTTGGTTGTTTGGTTGGTGGGTTGGTTGGTTGGTTGGTGGGTTGGTTGGTTGGTTGGTTGGTTGGTTGGTGGGTGGGTTGGTTGGTTGGTGGGTTGGTTGTTTGGTGGGTTGGTTGGTTGGTGGGTTGGTTGGTGGGTGGGTTGGTTGGTGGGTGGGTGGGTTGGTTGGTTGGTTGGTGGATGGGTGGGTTGGTTGGTGGGTGGGTTGGTTGGTTGGTTGGTTGGTTGGTGGTTTGGTTGGTGGGTTGGTTGGTTGGTTGGTTGTTTGGTTGGTGGGTGGGTTGGTTGTCTGGTGGGTTGGTTGTTTGGTGGGTTGGTGGGTTGGTTGGTTGGTTGGTTGGTGGGTGGGTGGGTGGGTTGCTTGGTTGGTTGGTTTTTGAACTGACCCTATACCTTTGTATGATGTTCGCCATCATTCTGAATGAACAATATGTTCCAAAACTAACACAGGCAACCGCTTCATCATTGATTGGTACTCGGTTGTAAAAGTGAGGGAAGGACAGCTGTTCTGTTTGCTTCCCCACAGAGCCGCTGTACCAGACCTACCGGGAGACTGTCATCTCCAAGGAGATCAAGCGGCAATCTGTGTCCCGCAACCTCAGCAAGACCAGCTGGGACTACAGCAGCGAGACCTCGAGCCAGGGCCCCCCCCGGGGCCAGGTCCGGACGGGGCCCCCTCAGAGCTCCCTGTGGCAGGAGCTGCAGTCCGTGCGCGAGAGCGGGGTGCTGGCGGAACTCACCCTCGCAGAGTGCAAGTTCCAGGAGGTGAGGCGGGCCACCAGGGGGCAGTGTTTGAATGGCTCTGAAACAAGAGCAGAGTACAGCTCTGACCACAAGTTTTGCGTCACCCTCTATATAGAATGAACTAATTCTGCTTCATAAAGTCGAATGGAACCTGCTGAATAATGTTACGTTAACATATTGAATCACACATCGCTTTGTAGTTTACCACATACCACACATCATTTTGCAGTGATTGCATAAAAGATCTAAATGATGTTAATTTGTCACTGAATTGAAGTTTCTTTTAGTATTTCTATATTCAGGACGATCAAGTGTTTAATACTGGATGGTAGTGCTGTTTATATCTCTCCTGGCAGGTCTCGGGCGATCGTTACTTTGTCAATTGAGTGAGTTTTTTTGTATAAGCCACGGCCCTCTCTGAAACCATCCCGCGGACCCCAGTTTGGGAACCCCCACAGACTATTTCACCCCTAATTTCTTACTAACCTGTGTCCCTGTGTCGCCCCTCTCTCCCCTCTCCTCCTCTCCCTCTCTCTCTCCTCCTCTCCCCTTCCTCTCCCTCTCTCTCCCCTCCCTCTCTCCTTCCCCTCTCTCCCTCTTCCTCTCCCTCTCTCCCTCCCCTCTCTCCCTCTCCCTCTCTCTCTCTCTCTCCCTCTCCTCCCTCCCTCCTCCTTCCCTCTCCCTCCCCTCCCTCTCCCTCCCTTTCTCCTCTCTCTCTCTCTCTCCCTCCCCTCCTTCCCTCTCCCCTCCCTCCCCTCCCTCCCTCCCCTCCCCCTCCCGGTGTTTCAGAGCATGTTCGAGGTGCTGACGTCCGAAGCCTCGTACCTGCGCTCTCTCAACGTGCTGACGGATCACTTCCAGGACTCGCGGGAGCTCAGCGACACCATCATCATCCGCGAGAGGAAGATCCTCTTCTCCAACATCACCCGGGTCAAGGAGGTCAGCGAGAGGTCAGTGACGAGAGCCACGCACCCACACGCGCTCCCCGGAGCACACCGACTGATGATGTCATCCTCGCGAGCACCACGCACAAACAGTCGCTGCTGAGTTTTATGTTTTATGATTGAGTGTTTAGTGTGTGAGAATTTAGCTAGAGTTTTGATTGACTTCATATAACCATCTCTGAGACAGCATTGACTTTACCTCTGGTCCAGCTGGGAGCTTTTAAACGACAAACCTTTCAGAGGACTTAAAAAAAGATTCCGAAATTGTATCCAATCACAGCAGTCCCTCGGTTGAAGCCCCCCCCCCCCCCCCCAAGTCTTTTCCTCTAAGGGATCTAGACTCAACCCAAACAAAATACCTTAAAATCTGTGCAAGCAGACTAATGCCAGAGCTTAAGCTGTTAAAATAGGCTGAAAGAACCGAATCTATTTAGCTTAGCGGAAAGAAGAATCAGGGAGGACTTGACTGAAGTCATCTTAAAAGGCGTTGACATAGTTAACCCAAATCAACACCAGAGGACGCAGCTGGAAAGTGGAGACTCAGGGCAGAGGGAAGGAGACGCTTCTTCACACAGAGAGAGCGGGGAGGTGAGGGGATGGAATGGGTTACCTAGCCGTGCTGTCAATGCAGAATCACTGGGATCCTTTAAGACCCGACTTGACAAGGTTCTGAGATCAATCAGCTGCTCTGAACCGGACCAGCGCTGACGGGCTGAATTGAGTTATTCCGCAGTTATAGGGAGGGGTCTGTCTGTCCGTACATCCAACGCACATTTTTCACACTTAAACAGTTCATTGCCGATTCCTGTTCTGCGCATACCGTCCTCTTTTGGATGGCACTGCCATGCAATGGGAGGCTGATTTCCGTCCCCAGACGGAGTGCTTTTCCTCGGTCGTGACCCCGTCTCTCCCGGGCAGGTTCCTGAAGGATCTGGAGGAGAGGGTGGAGGAGAGCCTTGTGATCTCGGATATCTGTGATATTATCCATTACCACGCCCAGCACCACTTCCCCGTGTACATCGACTACGTGAGGAACCAGATCTACCAGGAGAAGACCTACAGCGCCCTCATGTGAGCGTTGACTGTATTGCAGGGGGGTCAATGCCACCCCCCCTCCCAATTCTAAATTGGGAGAAAATAATAAAAAAATAATTGGCGAAGACTAAATTAAAAATAAATAAATAAATAAATAAATAAATAAATAATGGGTTTTTATTGGACAGAGCTGTAATGTGTCTCTGTTCCTCTCCTTCTCTCTCCACCTCCCCATCTCTCTCTCCCTCTCTCCTCTCTCTCCACCTCCCCGTTCTCCCTCTCTTCCCCTTGTCCCTCCCCCTCACTCTCACCCCGTCTCTTCCCCTCCTCTCTCTGCCCCCTCTCTCCCTCTCTCTCCATCTCCCCATCTCTCTCTCCCTCTCTCCCTCCTCTCTCTTCCCCTTGTCCCTCCCTCTCTCTGCTCCCTCTCTCTCACCCCGTCCCTTCTCCCCCTCTCTCTGTCCCCTCTCTCCCTCCTCTCTCTCCACCTCCCCTTTCTCCCTCTCTCTTCCCCCTTGTCCTTCCTTCTCTCTGCCCCCCTGTCCCTCACCCTCACCCTCTCTCTCACCCCCTGTCCCTCCCCCTCACCCTCACCCTCACCCTCCCTCTGCCCCCCCTCTCTCTCACCCCTATCCCTCCCCTGTCCCTCCCTCTGCCCCCTCTTTCTCACCCCCTGTCCCTTCCCTCCTCTCTCTGTCCCCCTCCCTCCCTCTGCCCCCTCTCTCTCACCCCTGTCCCTTCTCCTCCCCTCTCTGCCCGCCTCCCTCCCTCTCTCCCTCTCTCTCTATCTCAGGGAGAGGAATGTGCAGTTTGCCTCAGTGATCACTCGTCTGCAGGAGTCCCCACAATGCCAGCGGCTGCCCTTCATGTCCTTCCTGCTGCTTCCCTTCCAGAGAATCACCCGCATCAGGATGCTGGTGGAGGTAACCGGCCGTGGCGCCAATCCCAATCAGTCTGGCTCGATTTATTAAAGGGGGGATAGGACAGTGGTTAAAGAAAGGGGGCTTGATACCAGGAGGTTCAAATCCCGGCTCAGCCACTGACTCCCTGTGCGTGACCCAGAGCAAGTCACTGAACCTCCTTGTGCTCCGTCCTTCGGATGAGGCGTAAAACAAACGAGCTCCTATTGGAAGCGACTCTGCAGCAGCAGCAGTTGTTGATGAAGCAGAGTTCACCCCCCCTTGGTCTCTGGAAGTCGCTTTGGATAAAAGCATCTGCTAAATGCCAGATGACTAATTACTCATTAATAAACTGAGATCTGTGAGCTGCTGTGGGGCGGTAGCATTGCACTCAAGGCAGCAGACGCAGTGGCTTAGCGCTGGTAGTAACGAATTAAGATAAAACCCTCAAACAAACTACGCAGAAGAGATGCACCCCGGTCCGATCACAGCCCGCTGCTGCTGGTCACTTTCCCAAACGAGCGCACACACCCTACAGCCGAGTCAATTTATCCCGAGTCAATGAGGTGCTTCTTCCAGGGATGGGACGCTGCTGACGCTGCCCTGCCTTGGTTTTGTTTTTAACAGAACATCTTGAAGAGGACGGAGGAGGGGACCAGCGAGGAGCAGAATGCGTCCAGAGCCCTTGTCTCTGTGTCCAAGGTAAGGGTGCTGCAGAGATGCAGAGAGGGTCGCTGGGATACGAGACCGGGCTGCTGTTTTATAATCTTCTGGAGTAGTGGCTGTCTGTGACGTGACCCGATCCGCGCAGCTGTGGGAGCCGCACCACTGCAAACAGCCTACCAGAAATGGGGGAAAGATCAAACAGAATCTCGTGGTTATAAAATACATTTACCAGAGCTGACCCTGGTTTGCCATGTTTTTTATATGCTTTACCATACCTCTCTGTGCTTTACAATGCTTCCCTATGCTTTACCACACCTCTCTGTGCTTTACAATGCTTCCCAATGCTTTACCAGACCTCTCTGTGCTTTACAATGCTTCCCTATGCTTTACCAGACCTCTGTGCTTTACAATGCTTCCCTATGCTTTACCACACCTCTCTGTGCTTTACAATGCTTCCCTATGCTTTACCATACCTCTCTGTGCTTTACAATGCTTCCATATGCTTTACCACACCTCTCTGTGCTTTACAATGCTTCCCTATGCTTTACCATACCTCTCTGTGCTTTACAATGCTTCCCTATGCTTTACCAGACCTCTCTGTGCTTTACAATGCTTCCCTATGCTTTACCACACCTCTCTGTGCTTTACAATGCTTCCCTATGCTTTACCAGACCTCTCTGTGCTTTACAATGCTTCCCTATGCTTTACCAGACCTCTCTGTGCTTTACAATGCTTAGCTCTATCATGCTCTCACTATTACACTTTACTATACTTTGGTTAACTTTTATAAAGTCATCATGATTTTTTTTATTTTAATTTCTCCCCACCCCAGATCATCGCGGAGTGCAACAGCGAGGTGGGGAAGATGAAGCAGGTGGAGGAGCTGATTCACATCGCCAAGAGCGTGGAGTTCGACAAGCTGAAAGTGAGCGCGAGTCGGGTGCCCGGCATACTTCTGCATAGCTGTGAGGTCCAGTGTTTAAAGAAAAGGGCTTGTAACCAGGAGGTCCCCGGTTCAAATCCCACCTCAGCCACTGACTCACTGTGTGACCTTGAGCAAGTCACTTCACCTCCTTGTGCTCCGTCTTTCGGGTGAGACGTAGTTGTAAGTGACGCTGCAGCTGATGCATAGTTCACACACCCTAGTCTCTGTAAGTCGCTTTGGATAAAGGCGTCTGCTCAATAAACAAATAATAATAATAATAATTGTGGTTAAAGCACTCGCACAGCCACGAAAGGGTTAAACGACGTCCGTCGTTCAGTATCACGAAAAGAGGAACAGACGGCCCTCGAAGAAGGGGACAGATTTTACAGGATGACCATAAAATGATCATAACTGCATAACCTGTCCTTGACAACATGCCAACAGATGTGGCAACAGAGAAGCTCTTCAAATATCCCCCCCCCCATAGTAGTTCAACTAAAAAAGGAAATCATTTGTAGTCGCAATTTCTGTCTTTTTGTTCCTTAAAAAAAATAATTTGAGAACAACAGGCCTTGTTTTAGGACAGCGCTCTTGAAGCCTGGGCGTTTATTTGGCTGATGCCCGCTCTTGTTGTGTGCAGGCCCTGCCTCTCATCTCTCAGACCCGGTACCTGGAGAAGCGAGGGGAGCTGTTGGAGGTGGTGAGGGGGGGCACCCTGTTCAGCTCCAGGCCCAGGTTCAGCCCGGTCTACCTCTTCCTCTTCAATGACCTGCTTCTCATCACCAACAAGAAGAGGTGAGAGCCGGAAAGGAAATGAGACCGGACTTTCTTCTACAGCTCTGGACAAAAGCTTAGCATCACCGAGAATTGTAGGATTGAGACATCATTAATATTTAGATATTTCATTTAACATCATGTTGTCCTGATGTTAAATAAATAAAAAAACTACGAAATGATATCGCAAAAACCGGAAACCATAATAGTAGCATTTCATGTTAGATTTTCAACTTTTAATAATAATAATAATAATAATAATAATAATAAAGCCTATTTTCAACTTGTAAATTTGTCAAAACGCTTGTCATTTAATTCAAGTTTCTGTTAAGTGTTTAATAGTATTTTGATGTTCCTTGTTTTTGTTCTCGCTCTCTGTCGCCCCCTAGTGGTGATCGCTATGTGGTGGTTGACCATGCCCATCGATCTCTGGTTCAGGTTCAGTCCAATAAGGAGACGGCTCTGGGCCCCGGGCTGGATCACTGCTTCTACTTGACCATCCTGGAGAACCACCAGGGCAAGATGATGGAGCGTCTTCTCAAAGCACCCAACCAGTCAGTATCCCCCCCAACCCCAAAACCAACCCCAAACATGACCCCAACCAGTCAGTATCCCCCCCAATCCCAAACCCAAACCCAAACCCCAACTCCAACCCCAACCCCAGTCCCCAAACATAACCCCAACCAGTGAGTATCCCCTCCAATCCAACCCCAAACCCAAACCCCAACTCCAACCCCAACCCCAGTCCCCAAACATGACCCCAACCAGTCAGTATCCCCTCCAATCCAACCCCAAACCCAAACCCCAACTCCAACCCCAACCCCAGTCCCCAAACATGACCCCAACCAGTGAGTATCCCCTCCAATCCAACCCCAAACCCAAACCCCAACTCCAACCCCAACCCCCAAACATGACCCCAACCAGTCAGTATCCCCTCCAATCCAACCCCAAACCCAAACCCCAACTCCAACCCCAACCCCAGTCCCCAAACATGACCCAAACCAGTCAGTATCTTGTACACTTTGCAGGCGGTTCTGTAACTCCTAGTGGATGTAATAAAGCCAGATGTTTTGATCAGTGGGATTTTTGGTTTCCGGTTTGTTCCGCAGATCAGATATGCATCGCTGGATGGCAGCGTTCCCTAATCCTGGTGATCCGGAGAAATCCAATGATGAGACTGTTTACGAGGATTGGGGTGAGTAAAGCACAGACTGTCCCATACTGTCCTATACTAACATAACATAGACTGATAGTGATGCGATCCAGCCCTCTGAAATGTCTTTATAATATATAGCACTAGACCCTGATATTGATGCGATCCAGCCCTCTGAAATGTCTTTATAATATATAGCAGACCCTGATATTGATGTGATCCAGCCCTCTGAAATGTCTTTATAATATACAGCACTAGACCCTGATATTGATGCGATCCAGCCCTCTGAAATGTCTTTATAATATACAGCACTAGACCCTGATATTGATGCGATCCAGCCCTCTGAAATGTCTTTATAATATATAGCAGACCTTGATAAGGATGTGTAGGATACTGTATAACACTCTCTCCCTCTCTCAGACTGTCCACAGGTCCAGTGTATCGAGGCATACTCAGCCCAGCAGGCTGACGAGTTGAGTCTGGAGCGCACCGATGTCGTCAATGTGCTGAGGAAGACGACAGAAGGTGAGCGAGCAGGCCTGATTCAACGATAGCAGAGGAAAACACAAACAACTTCTGGGATCCTCGTTATAGACCCAGTGAATCCATGCATTTCTGACTTCATGCACTCCCTCTCTCTCTCTCTCTCTCTCTCTCTCGTTCTACACTGTCACCTCCTCCCCCTATCCGTCTATCTCCCCTACCCCTTCTCTCACCCACCTCTCTCCCTCTCTCCCATCTCCCCCTTCTCCACCTCTCCTTCTCACTCTCTCTCAACCCCCTCCCCTTCCTCCCCTCTCCCTGTCCATCTCCCCCTACCCCTTGTCTCACCCTCCTCTCTCACCTCCCCTTCTCCCCTCTCCTTCTCCCCTCCTCCCCTCTCCTGTCTATCTCCCCCTACCCCTTCTCACCCACCTCTCTCCCTCTCTCTCACCTCCCCCTTCTCCTTCTCACTCTCTCTCTCATCCCCCTCTCCCTCCTTCCTCCCCTCCTCCCCCTACCCCTTGTCTCACCCTCCTCTCCTTGTCTCCCTCTCTCACCTCCCCTTCTCTCTCTCATCCCTCTCTCCCTCCTTCCTCCTCTCCTCCCCCTCTCCCTGTATATCTCCCCCTACCCCTTCTCTCTCCCTCCTCCTCCCCCTCTCCCTGCAGGCTGGTGTGAGGGGATTCGCCTGGCTGATGGTCAGAAGGGCTGGTTCCCGGGCAGCATTGTCCAGGAGATCACCAACGAGCATGTGCGTCGGCGGAACCTCCGCGAGCGGTACCGCGTCATCCAGGCAGCCGAGCAGATGACCAAGAGCAGGACCATCTCCTAGCGGACCGAGCCAGGCACTGCGCCAAGGCACCCAGCCCCTCCCTGCGCGTTCTACAGGGCAGCACATATATACTGTAACGAGTGACAGCTCCCTGCTGCAGTCCACTTGCCAGCTCTTTCTTAAAGGACTGGGACAGACGGCTGACACAGCAGGCTCTCGGTTGGCAGACGCTTCCTTAATGTTTAAAAAAGTCACCCGGTCGCGCTTTTACCAGGGGAGACCCTCGGGGACCCCTGCGCTCCCCTGACTGTGTGACTCCCCCTGCACACCACGCGGCCGTGCCTTTACCAGGGAGACCTCGGGGACCCCTGGCTCCCCTGACTGTGTGACTCCCCTGCACACCGCGGCGTGCCTTTACCAGGGGAGACCCTCGGGGACCCCTGCGCTCCCCTGACTGTGTGACTCCCCTGCACACCACGCGGCCGTGCCTTTACCAGGGGAGACCCTCGGGGACCCCTGCGCTCCCCTGACTGTGTGACTCCCCTGCACACCACGCGGCGTGCCTTTACCAGGGGAGACCCTCGGGGACCCCTGCGCTCCCCTGACTGTGTGACTCCCCTGCACACCACGCGGCGTGCCTTTACCAGGGGAGACCCTCGGGGACCCCTGCGCTCCCCTGACTGTGTGACTCCCCTGCACACCACGCGGCCGTGCCTTTACCAGGGGAGACCCTCGGGGACCCCTGCGCTCCCCTGACTGTGTGACTCCCCTGCACACCACGCGGCCGTGCCTTTACCAGGGGAGACCCTCGGGGACCCCTGCGCTCCCCTGACTGTGTGACTCCCCCCTGCACACCACGCGGCCGTGCCTTTACCAGGGGAGACCCTCGGGGACCCCTGCGCTCCCCTGACTCTGTGACTCCCCCCTGCACACCAAGCGGCCGTGCCTTTACCAGGGGAGACCCTCGGGGACCCCTGCGCTCCCCTGACTCTGTGACTCCCCCCTGCACACCAGGCGGCCGTGCCTTTACCAGGGGAGACCCTCGGGGACCCCTGCGCTCCCCTGACTCTGTGACTCCCCCCTGCGCACCACGCGGGAGAGAAAATTGGGTGTGTTTTTTTTTTCCTTTCTGAAATAAACTGTGCTAATGAACATAAAAACATAAGAAAGTTTACAAACGAGAGGAGGCCCCATTCGGCCCATCTTGCTCGTTTGGTTGTTAGTAGCTTATTGATCCCAGAATCTCATCAAGCAGCTTCTTGAAGGATCCCAGAGTGTCAGCTTCAACAACATAACTGGGGAGTTGGTTCCAGACTCCCACAATTCTCTGTGTAAAAAAAGTGCCTCCTATTTTCTGTTCTGAACACCCCTTTATCTAATCTCCATTTGTGACCCCTGGTCCTTGTTTCTTTTTTTCAGGTTGAAAAAGTCTCTTGGGTCGACATTGTCAATACCTTTCAGATCGCCGCGTTGTCTCCTTTGTCCAAGAATGAATAGATTCAGTTCTTTTAGCATGTCTGCATACGACATGCCTTTTAATAATTCTGGTCGCTCTTCTTTGCACTCTTTCTAGAGCAGCAATATCCTTTTTGTAACAAGGTGACCAGAACTGAACACAACATATGAAGCTTTGGCATAAACAGACTCAAGCTTCAAGCAGTATGCTTGGTGCAGGATTGAGGTGTTATGATATACTGATATGTTCAGTATGGTGACATAATCGCTTGCAACGGAGCCATCTGATTGGCTAGAAAGGCTGTACAGTGCATTCTAGTTTAATAATAAGGACATTCCCAACAGACTTGCCAGCAGGATCCTTTTATGCTTTCTGTATAGCCTGATTTTCAAAGAATGATTTAGACGCGCTAATTAAGTCGCAGTTCTCTGTCGTTAAGGATAATAATTTTATCAAAGCACCGTTTGACCTAAGCGAATGTTTTAATGCTCTTCACAAAACAGTCCTTAGGAAAAAAAAAACATATGCTTTCAGGGATGGAAATAAGACTCCCGATCCACATCAGTTTGATCCATTCCTGAGTTTAATCAGACCTGAGCTTGTGACCTTTACACTGTGGCTAATCAAGCTCGTAGTAAAACCTGGAATGGATGAAACTGCTATTTTTTTTTAAATTAACTGGCCTTGGAACAAATTCACGAATGGTCAATTTAATGTACAGTAAACCTATTTATGAACTAATAGGAAAAAGATCTTATCTTCAGACAGTATGATCACTTCCAGCTCAGTCTTGTCATTGAAATTGTGTCTGTTTAAAGACACTTTAAGGACTGCAGAGATGTTTAGCAAACAAGACCAGCTTTTACATTATTATAACTTTGATTTTATGGTATACATTGGTTACTATATTAGCTATTAACACAAAAGGAGCAGCATTTGTCAATGTTTTTAACAGCTGATGGATGCTGAAACTGCCCTTAAAATAAAGTGTGACTCAGCGCTGTTTTAGTACTGTAGCTGTATATATATAATATATGAAGATTTTAATACAAAGAGTGTGTTTTGAGTAAGGAAATATAATCTGTCTTAATGTTACATTAAATGCAACCTGTTCATTTTAACCCCTTTTTTTTCAAATGCGCTGAATTGTAAATAATATTTGCAGGGGAATGAACACCACAGGAATAAAACATGATACAAATCAAGTATTTGTTTTTATTCATCAAACTGTTTACAGTAACAATAAAAAAAAACGTATTGTCAAAGTTTAAAACAAGCCTTAATCTTTTTTTTTTTTTTTAAATTAAACTAAATTGTCAGTGTTGCCTTTTCTCTGTGTTAGAAACTCACACTAGCCCTGCTGCTGCTGCTGCTGCACCCAGTCCTGGGGTTCAGAGCTCCCCTCAATGAAGTCTGTTATTATTATTAATATTGAAATGATCAGGAGCCAGGAGTTTGAGCAGGGTTACAAACTCACACTAGCCCTGCTGCTGCTGCTGCTGCTGCTGCACCCAGTCCTGGGGTTCAGAGCTCCCCTCAATGAAGTCTGTTATTATTATTAAGTCTCTCCCCACCTCTCTATGCCTCTAGTCAGCACACGGGACCCTAAACCCTACCGCCAATGACATGGAGGTCCAGCAAAGCGTCAACAGCCAGCCTCTCATCCCGGGAGCAGCTCTGTGCAGCGGACTCCGTCTCAGACTCGTCTCTGTCAAAGCTGGTCTCCACGACGTCATCCCCGCTCGCTGTGATCCTGTTCAGATATGACCTGTGTCCCTCCTCACCCAAGCCTGCCAACCCCGGACCACAATCCTGGTGCCAACCTTCACCCAACTGGCTGCTCGGAGGAGCCTCCACCGACCCCGGTCCTAAGCAGTCTGGCCCACCCAGGTCCATTCTATCGGGCTCTCCCAACTTCGGTTCTAGACTGCGGGGCCAATCGCCCTCCTGCAGTTTGATCCGATCCCCTCCTTGGACACAGGGTCTCCCCAATGCTTCCCGGTCTTCGGTAGGCGGGACTCTAAACCCAGCTGCCGAAGACCCGACGGTCTGTCGCATCGGGCTGTCCTCTGGCTCCCCTTTCACAAGCTCCAGCAAGGCTTGTGCCACGTCCATCTCTGGCTTGGATCTCCGCTTTGTCGTCGGCTGAAGTCCAGGTTCTCCTGCAGGAGAAGAGGAAGCGGCAGCCGGCGTCGGTTCTAGGACGGTCCAGAAGTTCTCCGGCTGTTCCCAGTCTCCGCTCTCAGCACTAAGAGGGCTCCCGTCTCCGATAACCCCAGGCACGCTCTCTAAAGAGCTCCCTTCTCCCCTGCGCTCCAGGTGGGACAGCCGGAGCTCAAGGAGGGTGCTCACTGCTTGGTCCTCCTCTCTGGAGAGCTGGATGATCCCCACTCTCCTGTTTTCCGACGCCCCCTGCGGACGGTTCTGGTTCTGGTTCTGGTTCGGCGAGCCCAGGGTTCGGGGCGCGGTCCTGAACGGGGTCGAACCCGCAGCCTGGCAGACTGACATGATGGGGGGAGGTGTGTTCAGACGACAGCACTCGAAAACCTGCGCTGGGGGGGGTGGGGGGAAAAGACACCAATCAGTAAAAAAAACAGAAACTCTCCTACGGGTTTGAGCTGGATGTGAAATACCTCCTTAATTAACGGAAAATGATTTTCAGCACAATTAAAAAGGGGTAGGCGGTGTGGGGCAGCGGTACTGTTAATAAAGCACATTTTAAAAGCAGGATTTTAATAGTTTCACAGTGTTTCAGTTCTTTCAGCCTATCTTCATAGCTCAGTCTTTTCCAGCTCTGGGATTAGATCTAATAAAGGGACTTGTCTTGTAAACTAATCGAAGAATGCCTCTCGTTCTGCATTGCCCAGTTAACTGCCCGCCCCCGCCCCCATACCTCGAGCTGAGTCACAGTGTTGTAAACGCGACTTCCCGCAGGCTTCCAGGGGTCTGTGTAGTAGAAATCAGCAGGAGAAATGGGAGAGACTGGAGCGAGAACACAACAGCGTTAGAGTTAGTTAGGGTTGGAGCCAGGGTTAGGGTTAGGGTTAGGATAAGGGTAAGGGACAGGGTTGGAGCTGGGGTTGGGGATAGGGTGAGGGGGTGTCAGGAGTTTTAATGTTCTCTGCAGGTTTAAAACAGTAGGGGGCTAGATTCTCAAAGCCATTTAGTCCAAAATGTCATCAGCACAATTCTTTTAAATAAATATTTATTTGTTTCCCAAACCCTGGTCCTGGGGACCCCCTGTGTCTGCTGGTTTTCATTTGCACTGAGCTCTCAAATCACTGAACCAGACCCTTCATTGAACTGATCATTTGCTTAATCAGACCTTTGTCATTGTTGCAGATTTCAAGTTAGTTATACAATGTTACAGCTGTTTAAGTTAAGAAAACAAGTCAAAAGGTCTAATTAAGCAAACGATCAGTTCAATGAAGGGTCTGGTTCAGTAATCGAGAGCTCTGCAGACACGGGGGGGGGGGGGTCCCCAGGACCGGGGTTGGGAAGCCCTGCTCTAGAAGACCAAAAGCTCCTAGAGAAAGACGTCACTTCAATGAAAAATGTTTAAGTACCAGGAAAGCTTGTGGGGTCCCAGTGCTTCCGAGCCTCCAGGTTTGCCTGCATGGATCCGACGGCCACGTAGAGAGAATAGAAGGAAGGATGAGGGAGAGTCCGGCTGGAAAAGTTCTGGACCACTCCGGAGTATGAGGTCTCCTGGGGGTTTGAGATGGGCAAACGTTAAAGAAGCAGGGGTCTCCCTTGGTAGAAGCACAGTCGCGTGGTGTGCAGGGTGAGGCACGCAGCGCAGGTTCGCGTCCAGGCTGTGGGAAGTCACTGGTCTTCTCTGGGGATTCTAGGGCGAGCGTCGTATTGGCTCTGGGGGGTCAGGGAGGCAAAACCGACAGGGACTGTTTCTCCTCCTCATCGCGCTGCAGCGGACCCTACCGTCCAGTGAGCTCAGAGCGGACACCTGCAGGGCTGGCAGGTCGCTGACGTCCGCTTTCGAGGTCCTGGGTGTGGAAGAGGAAGCTGGCTCAGGTGTGGGATCGGAGGCTGCTGAACCCTCGGGTCTCCTGAGCAGCTGTGTGGGGGGGAATCGATGCAGTGAGGGGGGGCAATTGGGCATTCCAAACGGGGTGAAAATATTCATGGGAAACACAAAAATATAAAAAGTGAATTAAGCAAAATCGGATTTTAAAGCAGTAGCTTCATACAGTATTTCACAGTGAACTTTGATAAGGAAAGCAGGGCTGTCTCTGGCTGCTCACGCCTATTGGTCTACAGACTGGAGTTGAGTCTTACAGTGGAGCTCCAATTAACTTTCCTAATTAATTAAGGAACAGCCAGTCCGATCAAAAGCCAGGGAAGCCAGCAGTGTGGAGTAGTGGTTAGGGCTCTGGACTCTTGACCGGAGGGTCGTGGGTTCAATCCCAGGTGGGGAACACTGCTGCTGTACCCTTGAGCAAGGTACTTTACCTAGATTGCTCCAGTAAAAACCCAACTGTATAAATGGGTAATTGTATGTGAAAATAATGTGATATCTTGTAACAATTGTAAGTCGCCCTTGATAAGGGCGTCTGCTAAGAAATAAATAAATAACCTGCGTTGATTGCAAAATCACGGTGCAAATTTACTGTGGTCAAGTTTGACAAGGACGATGTTAGCGGGGAGGTTACTGGCAGAGGGGGGCAGTGTGAGCCACAGTCTGTGCCCACCCGGTTTGAAAGCGCCGTCCTGTCAGGGCAGACTGACCAGGGCTGTTCGTTCATCGCGGTCGTGGGTTCGGGAGGTGTGGCAACCTGGAATGCCATCGGCAAGGTCCGGTTTCTATTCATTATTCCACCTGCGTAGAAAACACATGGAAAGTTAATTTCAAGAATACAGCATCTCTATGATGAGGGGGGCTGCCCAAACTCTTGCACCCACAGGCTTAAAACATCTAATTTTACAAATTAAGCTCTATATATACTTTTTTCATTGTTCTATTTTTTTTTTTTTTTTTTACAAACTAACTTGTCTTTATGGTTTTATAATTAAAAAACACATTTTTTGTCACTTTTTCTAAATTTCAATTGTATTACATTTTGTATTAAAACTGTTTTTCATTTAATGGTTTAACTGGGTTTTTTTGTGTGTGTGTCTAAGTGGAACCAGTACCATAATGGTACTACGGCAGTATTTCATGTTAGATTTCGAAATGTCACATTTTTCCATTTGTATCAGTTATTCGTTAAGTATCTGGTTAACTCCAAAGCTGCGTGTGTAATTCAATATGTTAACATCATTCAGCAGGTTTCATTCGACTTTATGAAGCACAATGAGTTAATTCTACAGGGAGATGCAAAACTTTTGGCCCCAGCTGTAGATAAATTAAAAAAAAACATGCGTCTAGTAAATGATCTGTTAGTGTTACATTTGACTGAACAAATACTTTTTAAAAGGCGACATCCCCAAAGCACTGCACAATTTGCCATAGAGGGATTCCTATTCCCTACAGCAGATTTTAATCAGAAATACAATCTCCAGCACAGCTAGGGAAATATCTATAGGAAGCAAAAACATGACAATTACAATTACACCATCCCAACTGCTGGGACAGCAAGAGCAAGTGTAGTAAACCACAGTAAAAGCATGGTAAAGTGTAGTAAAGCATTGTAAAGCACAGAGAGGTGTGGTAAAGCATAGGGAAGCATTGTAAAGCACAGCGAGGTGTGGTATAGCATAGGGAAGCATTGTAAAGCACAGAGAGGTGTGGTAAAGCATAGGGAAGCATTGTAAAGCACAGAGAGGTCTGGTAAAGCATAGGGAAGCATTGTAAAGCACAGAGAGGTCTGGTAAAGCATAGGGAAGCATTGTAAAGCACAGAGAGGTGTGGTAAAGCATAGGGAAGCATTGTAAAGCAAAGAGAGGTCTGGTAAAGCATAGGGAAGCATTGTAAAGCACAGAGAGGTGTGGTATAGCATAGGGAAGCATTGTAAAGCACAGAGAGGTGTGGTAAAGCATAGGGAAGCATTGTAAAGCACAGAGAGGTCTGGTAAAGCATAGGGAAGCATTGTAAAGCACAGAGAGGTGTGGTAAAGCATAGCATTGTAAAGCACAGAGAGGTCTGGTAAAGCATAGGGAAGCATTGTAAAGCACAGAGAGGTGTGGTAAAGCATAGGGAAGCATTGTAAAGCACAGCGAGCATATTAAAAAGCATGGTAAATACCATGGGAAAATCGAAAACACATCTGTGGTAAACTGTTATAATATCAGTTGACAGTAATTATAAATACTTAATACTTATTATTATTATTTAATGTATAGCGAAAAGGAAGTTAACCTAGATATTAAAACGGTATATTTGTCGTTTTCCAGTACAGCAAAATGACGTTTTGGACTCAGATAAACTGCCTGTGGGGAAATAGAAAATAATGGGAATATTTTCCAGTCTATTTGAAAATATAATGTCATTAAACTATAACCCTTTTCACACATTAGCAGCGTTGTAATGTCTCCGGGTAGTCACACACAGCTTTCAACACAGTGTGTACGTGTTTTTCTTAAAACAGCGGTAATTGTATGCAATTGATACGCGCGTTTTATTGTTAACATTGTATTTAATTCGGTAACACTCGACATTTATCAATGTTTTAAAAAAGCAAACTACCACAGACTCGAACTGTATTAACATATCGACGACTCAACAAACACAAAAACAACAGCCGTGTTTGTTTTAATTAACCAGAAGGCACTCTGTCTACCCTCCCGTACCTGTTCATATTTCGTGTCAAGCGACGCGAATTTAAAGCAGCCACAGCCAGGGCGGGACAAATAAGTAAATATATATATATATATATATATATTTTTTTTTTTAGTTTGCAAAAAACGAAACAAATCTGTGCGTTGCGTTTCTGTCTTTCTGTGTTTGACGAGCGCGCTCGTCGTTTGTTCTGTTCTGTCCGAAACCCCGTCAGCGTCACGTGTTTGCAAACTTTTACACCACGTGATCGTTTCGGACCCTCGGCCACAAAAAAATGACTGAACGGATCCAGACCTTCCAGCAGCTTGTGGGCTCTGCTGCTATATCCTAAAGTTTTGCATCATCACCCCGTAGAATGAACTAATTTTTATAGTCGAATGAAACCTGCTGAATAATGTTAGTTTTTTTTTAATTACAACATACAGCTTTGTAGTATTCCATCTACTTCACGAAAAAAGGACAAAAAATTGTACATTTCGAAATTATTATTTATTTCTTAGCAGACTCCCTTATCCAGGGTGACTTACAATTGTTACAAGATATCACATTATTTTTTACATACAATTCCCCATTTATACAGTTGGGTTTTTTACTGGAGCAATCTAGGTAAAGTACCTTGCTCAAGGGTACAGCAGCAGTGTCCCCCACCTGGGATTGAACCCACGACCCTCCGGTCAAGAGTCCAGAGCCCCTAACCACTACTCCACACTGCTGCCCCTAGCATGAAATCTAACATGAAACACTACTGTACTACTATTATGGTTTCCGGTATAGACGTTTGCGATATCATTTTGTAGTTTTGATTACATGATGTTAAATAAAATATCTAAATTATGTTTTTTTTTTTTAAAAAGCTGTCTTAATCCTAAAATTATTGGTGATGCAAAACTTTTGGCCATAGCTAGACCGTGTCCAGGTTGCGATCAAACGTGACATTATAAAATGACCAGACAGCGTACGTTAAAATAAATAAATAAAAGATATAATAAAGAAATCATGTTTACTTGAGGATCCGATTTAGCTGCTGGGATCCCAGAGCACCGACTGGGCAGATCGGACTAGCAAAGCAATTTAGAAACCATTCTCCCTTGAGAAACCATTGCTTCTGTTTAATCAAACAAACCAGGTATCTCAGAGCCCGCCCCCGCACCCCCTGCTACTAATGGCTTTGATGGACAGAACTCCCAGCCAATCAGAAGGCCGCCCGATAATTCATCCCTTCTCCCTCGGAGATACACATCTGTTTGATGATTAAAAAAAAGAGAAACAGCATGTTTTCAAATTAAGGTGAACGGTTTAATAACAGGGCAAGCCACCTGACAGAAAAAGGCGGTCAGGGTTTGGGAATTGCAGGATACAGTATAAGAGTTTAGCATCCATCCCTTCTGAAATTATACGATGTATCACTCTTTATATTCGCACCCGCATTCGATTTTAACACTTATAATTGTTATCTTGATGCTAAAAGTGGTTACAGTTTTTTTTTCTGTAGGATTTGGAAGCACTAATAGCTGTGTGCTCATTTTCATTCATTTAGGGTACAGTCAGGCTTTTAAATAAGTGTAGGTGCTTGTACTTTTTGAAGATTATATATATATATATATATATATATATATATATATATATATATATATATATATATATAGAGAGAGAGAGAGAGAGAGAGAGAGAGAGAGAGAGAGAGAGAGAGAGAGAGAGATTTTACTTGAAAATAGTAATTATATAGAATTAAATTCTAACGTGGATACAGTAATCTCACAAACAACATATTTATATAAGACTTTTCGTTTCGCCTATAACTATTAATACTGTATCGATATTTTTTCATAGTAGGCGGATTTTATACTTTTTGGAAACGTCAACCACAGGATACTTAAACCAGCTGATTTAGCGGTGTTTAATTTTATTATCGGTACGTAAACATTGCCGAACCTAAACCCAATCCATATTAAGGTATTAGTTTTTTACTAGGAAACAGAGACAATTACATCTAACTACAATGATATAAACATCTATTTTAATTGTTCTGAATAATATACCTGTATACTTGAAAACGTTGCGGGTAAGTTTTATAAACATGCGTCAGGTATGAACAATAATTCTCCCGTATAATTGTTATTTATTGAGCGAGCGGTTAGTTTAAAACGTGCGGTATATTTCAGCAGCTAAAATTTCTTGAGAATGTACCGGCGAGGCGTGAGCTTCTTAGCGGCTTTCCTTCTTCAGCTCTGCCGGCCCGTGTGCAGCGCGGTTCAGCCCGGGTGTCGGCTGGGGAGCCTGCGTCGCGAAGGAGTGGTGGTGGAAGGGGATGTCATTATCGGGGGCACTTTCGGGGTTCACGAGAACAAGATGTTCCCCGAAATAAACTACACCCAGCAACCGCAACGAGCTCAATGTCAAAGGTAAGCCGAGGACTGATAGCCCAAGTTTACCACAAACACAACGTCTTAAAAGCACAGTGAGAGCATTGTAAAGCACAGAGAGGTCTGGTAAAGCATAGGGAAGCATTGTAAAGCACAGAGAGGTCTGGTAAAGCATAGGGAAGCGTTGTAAAGCACAGAGAGGTCTGGTAAAGCATAGGGAAGCATTGTAAAGCACACAGAGGTGTGATAAAGCATAGGGAAGCATTGTAAAGCACACAGAGGTGTGGTAAAGCATAGGGAAGCATTGTAAAGCACAGAGAGGTGTGGTAAAGCATAGGGAAGCATTGTAAAGCACAGAGAGGTCTGGTAAAGCATAGGGAAGCATTGTAAAGCACAGAGAGGTCTGGTAAAGCATAGGGAAGCATTGTAAAGCACAGAGAGGTCTGGTAAAGCATAGGGAAGCATTGTAAAGCACAGAGAGGTCTGGTAAAGCATAGGGAAGCATTGTAAAGCACAGAGAGGTCTGGTAAAGCATAGGGAAGCATTGTAAAGCACAGAGAGGTCTGGTGCAGCATAGGGAAGCATTGTAAAGCACAGAGAGGTCTGGTAAAGCATAGGGAAGCAATGCAAAGCACAGAGAGGTATGGTAAAGCATAGGGAAGCATTGTAAAGCTTGGAGGGGTATTCTAAAGCAAAAACAAAATGGCTAAGTTTAGCAGACTATGGTAAGTGCATGTCAGTAACAAAAAATCTATTTCCTCAATAGACTGACATGCTTTGAGCCAGTAACTTGCTTTGACCCAGAATACACTGACCGAGATGGAAAGACCCAGGAAGTGTAAAAGATATAGTGAAAACTGGGTGTAAAAACCGAAAACTTTCTTTAGTTTAACGTAGCACCAGACACCATATTTTAAAACTGGAAATACTTCGTCACGGGAACGTGTTTCTTTCAGAACTGCGGCTAATAGAAATCAAAAGCAGTAAGAGCTCTAGTTATTTTGCGAGCTGCAGTTATGTAACGCGGGTTCGACTGCAGTTTCAGCTTCCGAAATTACCGCTGGCTGCACGCCATGATTTTCGCCATCAAGCAAATCAACGAGAATCCGGAGTTGCTTCCCAACATCTCTCTGGGCTACGGACTCTACGACTCCTGCGATGTCATCCCCCGGGGGCTAGAGGGCGCTATGTGGCTGGTGTCGGGCCAAGACGAGTTGGTGCCTAACTACCGTTGCCACGACACCGCCCCTCTTGCTGCTATCGTCGGAGACAGTGCCTCGTCTGTGTCTATTCCTATGGCCAGGCTTCTGGGCCTGTATGGCTATCCACAGGTAGGGGGGGTGGAGAGGTGAAGGGGGTATTATTTGGATATTTCTTTTTGAAGGGATCTCTCTCCATGTTCTTAGATTTTCTTTTCTTTCCTGTTTTATATCCTATTGTGTGCGAGCCCCCTAGCATTCTCTGATTTTGTTTCTGCTTCGGTCCTTATTTACAAGGCTTACTAACTATTCCTGCAAAAAATGCCCCCTTTCTAAACAGCTGAATCTCTGAAGTGGGATTTTACAAATGACCACCAGGGGGTGTCTCCCCTGGTAAAGGCACGGCCGCGTGGTGTGCAGGGGGAGTCACACAGTCAGGGGAGCGCAGGGGTCCCCAGGGGTCTCCCCTGGTAAAGGCACGGCCGCGTGGTGTGCAGGGGGAGTCACACAGTCAGGGGAGCGCAGGGGGTCCCCGGGGTCTCCCCTGGTAAAGGCACGGCCGGGTGGTGTGCAGGGGGGAGTCACACAGTCAGGGGAGCGCAGGGGTCCCCGAGGGTCTCCCCTGGTAAAGGCACGGCCGCGTGGTGTGCAGGGGGGAGTCACACAGTCAGGGGAGCGCAGGTTCCTGGCTGTGTCGATCTTCGCTGGATCATTAGCTGTGACACTGGCTTAGTGAGGCAAAATCAACAGGGACTGTCTCACCTCACCGCGCTACAGCGACCCCTAGTGGCACCCTATGAGCTCAACTCCTGCAGAACTGGCCTTTGTCCTCCAGGGGGCGGTAGCCCACATCCGCCGCGGAGTGTACAAAGAGGCGATTGGGGGTCTGATTACGCCCGCTGACCTGCAGTTCACCTGAGCTAATGTGGAGAATTTCTGGGGCAACTGTGAATCTCTATACAAAAATCACCTGGCACCTTCTGGTCAGGTGTTGCTGTTCAAACTGGATGCCGTTTCTTCTTGGCCTCTTCCTCTCCAGATCAGTTACTTCGCGACGGCTCCTACGCTCAGCAACAAGCGAGATTTCCCCTCGTTCTTCCGCACGATCCCCAGCGACGCGGTGCAGGGGAAGGGGCTGGCGCGCCTCGCCTCGCGGCTCCGCTGGACCTGGGTCGGGGTGCTGACCGACGACGACGACTACGGCCAGGGCATCGCCAGGGAGTTCCAGCAGGAGGCGCTGAGGCTGGGGATCTGCGTGGAGTTCCTGGAGCTCGTCCCCATCCTCTACTCCCCGAGTCGCACGCAGCGCCTGGTCGAGGTCAGCTTGGAGCAGCGGGATTCATCCCCAGCCTATTATTATTATTATTATTATTATTATTATTATTATTATTATTATTATTATTATTATTATTATTAATGAGTCATTTAGCAGACGCTTTTATCCAAAGTGACTTACAGAGACTAGGGGGGTGAACTCTGCATCATCAACAACTGCTGCTGTTGCTGCTGCAGAGTCACTTCCAATAGGAGCTCGTTTGTTTGACGTCTCATCCAGGACACAAGGAGGTTGAGTGACTTGCTCAGGGTCCCACACAGTGAGTGAATGGGTTGTATTACACAGATTGAGATGAGAATACATTACAAGATATAATGTTTAAAACACACACACACACACACACACACATACACACACACACACACGTATAGCTTTGCGATAACGTGTTTCTTTCAAAACTGCACATTTAATACCTGCACAGCTACTGAAAGTGCAAACCAGCCGAGCTCTGTGGAATGATTTTGTTAGCTAGAGTAATATAGGGTGTGGGTTTGGAGACCCATTCTTGCAGCAGTGTGGAGTAGTGGTGAGGGCTCTGGACTCTTGACCGGAGGGTCGTGGGTTCAATCCCAGGTGGGGGGCACTGCTGCTGTACCCTTGAGCAAGGTACTTTTCCTAGATTGCTCCAGTAAAAACCCAACTGTATAAATGAGAAATTGTGTTTAAAAAATAATGTAATTGTATGTAAAACATAATGTGATATCTTGTAACAATTGTAAGTCGCCCTGGATAAGGGCGTCTGCTAAGAAATAAATAAATAGTGTTCTCAGTGCATCGATTATGACCTGCCTGCTATTGGATTAGGTAATCGGTTGCTGATTGTGTCTTTAATGCTTCATTCTCTTGTATCTGTTCCAGGTCATCAAAGCCTCCACAGCCAAAGCCATCGCCGTCTTCTCCTGGAAAACCTACCTGTACCCAATCATGGAGGAGATCCATCGGCAGAACGTCACGGGGAAGACCTGGCTAGCCAGCGAGGCATGGTCCACAGCCCAAGCCCTGTCCGACAACCGGGCCTTCGAGAGGCTAACGGGGACTATCGGCTTCGCCATTCACAGAGGCACCCTGCCTGGATTCAAGGACTACCTCCTAGGCGTCCATCCCTTCAGGAACCCCCAGGATATCTTCCTCAGGCTCTTCTGGGAGCAGGCTTTCAGGTGCAGTTGGCAGGGCGACGGAGCCGGGGTCAGGCTGTGCACCGGTAGTGAGGACCTGGCTGGTCTGAAGAACATCTTTCTGGATGTGTCGAACCTGAGGCTCACCTATAACACCTACAATGCTGTGTACGCCGTCGCCCACGCCCTGCACGATCTGCAGGCCTGCTCCCCCGGGGAAGGGCCGTTCGACGGCGGAGCCTGTGCTGACGTCAAGGATTTCGAACCCTGGCAGGTGAGGGGGGGGATGTCTCAAAGCGCTGTGGAAGCATTGCAGTAATGAAACACAGCGATTCAAATGGCAAAGCCCACTTTCCACGGGTGCTGGCTCAGTGCAGCAGCTGTGCTTGTGTCTCAGTCTCAGACATAAGAACATAAGAAAGTTTACAAAACGAGAGGAGGCCCCATTCAGCCCATCTTGCTCGTTTTGGTTGTTAGTAGCTTATTGATCCCAGAATCTCATCAATCAGCTTCTTGAAGGAACCCAGGGTGTCAGCTTCAACAACATTACTGGGGAGTTGGTTCCAGACCCTCACAATTCTCTGTGTAAAAAAGTGCCTCCTATTTTCTGTTCTGAACACCCCTTTATCTAATCTCCATTTGTGACCCCTGGTTTCTTTTTTTCAGTCAAAAAAGTCCCCTGGGTCGACATTGTCAATACCTTTTAGGATTTTGAATGCTTGAATCAGATCGCCGCGTACTCTTCTTTGTCCAAGACTGAATAGATTCAATTCTTTTAGCCTGTCTGCATACGACATGCCTTTTAAACCCGGGATAATTCTGATTACTCTTCTTTGCACTCTTTCTAGAGCAGCAATATCCTTTTTGTAATGAGGTGACCAGAACTGAGCACAATATTCTAGATGAGGTCTTACTAATGCATTATAAAGTTTTAACATTACTTCCCTTGATTTAAATTCAACACTTCTCACAATATATCCGAGCATCTTGTTGGCCTTTTTTTATAGCTTCCCCACATTGTCTAGATGAAGACATTTCTGTGTCAATATAAACTCTTGTGGGGATCACTGTGTCTCACTGCCTGTGTGTGTCTGCAGATCCTTCACTACCTGCGCAAGGTTCGATTCAAGAACCCGGAGGGAGAGGAGGTGTATTTCGACGAAAACGGCGACCCCCCCGCCCTCTACGACATCGTGAACTGGCAGCCCACCCCCGCCGGGGACATCCAGTACGTCAAAGTGGGCAGCTACGACTTCAGAGCTCCCCCAGGGCAGGAGCTCTTCCTCAACGAGAGCGCCATCGTGTGGCCTGGAGGTGAAATGCAGGTGGGATTTCAATCGTGTTCAGATTGCACGAATAAAAGTTTTTGCCAACTTCCCAACGTTCCGGAATGTTTAACATACCTTTGTCAAGGGAAAGTGTGTTTCTATTGAAATCTATTAATGAGCTTGTGATGTCATTTACAGCATGATGTAATGATCTGCTGTTCCTTTCTATTTAAACCTGCAGGTATCGCGGCACTGAGTCTATTTATCCATGCGTTTTCCTTTGCTCTTCGAATCTAATTTTATTTCTTCTAAAACTACAAATTGGAGGTCATTCCTGTTATTTTCATTTTGTGTAAAGTGTTGAATTAATTCTTTTACTTTTTTCTTATCTTCGACAGGCAATTCTGTATTCTTTTATATATAACGCTTCACCTGTCTCTCCTACATATCTCATTTTGTTACATTTATATGTTTATATTGTTACCTTATTTTGGGATTGGCTGACATCTCAAATACCGTGGATGAGAAATGGCTGGAGTCGTGCACTGTAGGTCAACTTCACTGCAATGCTCAGATCCAGGTGACACAGCCGGGTGAACTGACCTACTGGAAGTGTATGTCCTGGGAGCGAGACATGAAACCTGAACCCGATTTAGTACCAGCTGTTTTAAAATACCAAAACATGGGTCTGTTTCAAAACTGTGCATTCGAAGAGGGTTTGTCAGCTAGAACAACTTTAAAAGCAGCGTCGGGCGATTTTGAGTGTATCTGTAAACCGCACTTCCTAGGTCCCTCGCTCAGTGTGCAGTGAGAGCTGTCTCCCTGGCTGGAGGACAGCACTTCGCCGTGGACAGCCTGCCTGCTGCTTTGACTGCATCCCCTGTTCATTGGGGGAGATCTCCAACCAAACAGGTGAGTGTGCGACGAGGCAAACCCCCTAACCCAGATTTGGCTCGTTTACCTTTCCGAGTGAAACGAGTGCAGAAACAGCTGCTTGGGTTTGTGACGATCGCTGCTTGTCTTAAGACTCTGTGGAGAGGAGCGACCCACGCAAACCCAAGCAGCTGTTTCTGCACTTTGAACCGTAGCCAAATCAACCCCAATGCCCTCTCCTGTGGAGACCTCGATCCCAGCAATCGTTTGGGGCAGCGCTGTCCCAGAGAGCCCCTCTTCTCATCCCTCTTCCTCTCCTGCTCCAGACTCCACAAAGTGCCTGCGCTGCCCGTCAGATCAGTGGTCCAACACGCGGCAGGACGCCTGCGTGCCCAGGCTGGTGGAGTTCCTGTCCTACGAGGAGCCCCTGGGCGCCAGCTTGGCATCCCTGGCAGTGCTGGCCTCCCTGCTGCCCGCCTCCGTCCTGGGGGTCTTCCTCCGCCACCGGCACTCGCCCATCGTGAAGGCCAACAACCGCCAGCTGAGCTACGTGCTGCTGGGCGCCCTGGCGCTGTGCCCGCTCTGCTCGCTCATCTTCATCGGGAGACCCTCGCCCGCCTCCTGCATGCTCCGCCAGACCGCCTTCGCCATCGTCTTCACCCTGGGCGTCTCCTGCGTTCTGGCCAAGACCCTCATGGTGGTCATTGCTTTTAAGGCTTCCATCCCGGGCAGCGGTCTGCGGAGGTGGGTGGGCTCTCGCCTGCCTAACGCCGTCGCCTCCGTGGGGACCCTAGTCCAGGTGGGCATCTGTGGGGCGTGGCTGGGCTTGGCCTCCCCGTACCCCGAAAACAATACAGCGTCCCACGTGGCCAAGATCGTCCTGGAGTGCAACGAGGGGTCGGCGCTGGCGTTCTGGTGCATGCTGGGATACATGGGCGTCCTGGCTAGCGTCAGCTTCGTGGTGGCGTTCCTGGCGAGGAGGCTGCCGGACAGCTTCAACGAGGCCAAGTTCATCACCTTCAGCATGCTGGTCTTCGTCAGCGTGTGGCTGTCCTTCATCCCCGCCTACATGAGCACGGGGGGCAAGTACATGGTGGCGGTGGAGATATTCGCCATTCTGTCGTCCAGCATGGGCCTCCTGGCTTGTATCTTCTTCCCCAAGTGTTACGTCATCTTGCTGAGGCCAGAGAGAAACACCCGGGACCACCTCATGGGAAAGGGGGCGGCCGCGACCAGAAAGAACTGAGCCTTTGTGTCAATCAGACCTGGCTTCAGTTAGAATAATACTTACAACTACAATTACAGCAGCACTGTTTGCTGAAATTCCAATTCCAATTCCAATTCCAATTCCAGTTCCAGTTCCAATTCCAATTCCAATTCCAATTCCAGTTCCAATGCTATTGCAATGAAATCAATAAGGGAAATGTAAAAAGGCAATTCAAACGGCATTCACAGCTGTCCTTGGGTTGGCAAACTTGGCTTACCTGTATACATAAAGGTTTTGCTTTCAGATTTAGGATTAATCTATTTTGTGTTGATCTTCCAAGCATATATACGCTTTCTATACTATAATATGTAACCACTGCATTCAATGCATGCATGTATCCCCTCCTTGCTATACTGAATCCACAGTATTTGTACGAATAAAAAATATATACCAAAAAATGATTTACCAAATTGATTACAGCAAGTCTAACATTTTATTGAAAGATATGTAAAGTGACATCTAACAAAAATGATTTCCAAAATCTTACCAGTTGTTCTCTTCCATTCATTATAATGGTCTGGGCAGTTGTGAAAGAAACACATATTTTAAAAGCCGGTACCACAACGCAGTTCTAGAAATCTCTGTTTGCAAGACATGCTTTCAGGTAGCGTTGCGCTTCCTTGGCCCCACCTCTTCTTCCCTGCCATTCACCAACCAGCTACTTCCCCCTTTTGAGTTGACATGATTTCAGCCAGTAACATGCTTTGACCCAGAAGACACTGCAGTTATCATCACTTACCATTACTAGACATGTGTAATGAATCTCCTCCTAGCCACCCTGCACTTGCCTCTTGTTGAACGGTAAGTCGTTCCTCGTTTTTTTTATTATTATTATTTATTTCTTAGCAGACGCCCTAATCCAGGGAGACTTACAATTGTTACAAGATATCACATTATTTTTACATACAATTCCCCATTTATACATCTGGGTTTTTACTGGAGCAATCTAGGTAAAGTACCTTGCTCAAGGGTACAGCAGCAGTGCCCCCCACCCGGGATTGAACCCACGACCCTCCGGTCAAGAGTCCAGAGCCCTAACCACTACTCCACACACCTTATGTGTCTGTAATCCTGTATCTGTGAGTGTGTCTGTATGTGTGCGCGCGTGCGTGTGTGCAGGGGCTTGATACCAGGAGGTTCAAATCCCAGCTCAGCCACTGACTCCCTGTGTGTGTGTGACCCTGAGCAAGTCACTGAACCTCCTTGTGCTCCGTCCTTCGGATGAGACGCAAAAAAACGAGCTCCTATTGGAAGTGACTCTGCAGCAGCAGCAGCAGTTGTTGATGATGCATAGTTCACCCCATAGTCTCTGTAAGTCGCTTTGGACAAAAGCGTCTGCTGAATGACTCAATAAATATTAATAATGGGTTGGGATGCCAATTAATTACACACACAAGTGATTTCAGCTCTACATAATATCGCTAAAGGGAAATGACAACCTATGATTAGGTTTACGTGTGCAAGTTTCTCCAGAAAAATCTTGCATGTTCTGAATGGAACGCACAATAGGACAATATCGCATGCGGCCCCTTGCAATGTCTATTTAAACAGCTTCTGATGGTTTTAATTCTTACAATGCCTTGTACAGTGTAGACCGACCACAGTAGCATATACATTGCTATTAATAAACGCTATATTTAAACAATGCAATACTTCGTTTTAGCGTTCCGCAGCACAATAAATAAACGTGTTCTCTTCACACTTGTTGTTTTGCCTGGCAAAGATGAATTTGGTTTAGATGAATCATCAGAGACGCAGATTAAAGAGAATTAAACGTTGTCATAGCATATGATCCTTGTATTGGACTGTGTAACTCAAATAGTAGCCTGAAACTGTCTTAATTGTAGAGTTTTTTTAAATCCATTTAGCACTGCAGTATTATTAGGTATAGGGACCTGCTGTATTATGCGCATTTAGATTATTAAATGCGGCTGTTGTAATCAAAACTCTCTCTGAAGATTTGCCCAACTTTCCTCTGTGCTGCCTCGAGCGCGTGCGGATGGTGAACACGCTCCTGTTTGTTCAGCAATTAAGATAATTGCAATAAACTGATTATTAGCCCGGGTGCTGCCGTCCCGATTGGGTGCACGCTGATTCAGACGGCTTTATATACCAGGAACCAGCCGGACTCTGGCAAGCGAGTATCGGATTCTTATTGCACTGTGAAGAGGCGCGCTGCGGCTTGGGGTTTGTACGCTGGCTTTTGCACGAAGGATGGGTTTCATGGATTTTAAACTCCTTTTAGGGTAAGTTGGTTGTGTTTAATTTCTTTGTTTATATTTTGAGTTTATGCTAGATATGCACTTTTACTGTGTTTACATTCAAATGGAGCCTATGCGGTTTTCGATGTGTTCCGCTTGTGTCTCTGTGTTTTTAACTTCCCAGTCTTTTTAAAAGCAGTTTCTACGATAAAGGTGTGAGTGGAGCCGGGTTTGTGTGTGATAGAGCAGCTGTCAATGAGTAACGATTTCATTCGCTCTTTCCAGAGTTGCGTTGATGTGTATACTGCTGCCTTTGGACGCGATGGCTCAAGCGCCGCCAGGTAAGCGGCGTTCACTTTATTTTGTTACAGCTTGGGTGTCTAGCGCTTCATATAGTTCTACTTTATTATTTTGAAACGGTGAGTTTGTGGTCTGAAGTGCTAAGCTGTCGATGCACGGTCTTTTAAAAAGCGCGCTGTACCTGCCCGTATCCTCCAGAGCGCTGCGCATTGGAAGTACATCATTAAAAACGACTCGAGTGTGACTTAGTCTTGTGGAGAATAGTAGTTTAAATTCTCTATGCAAAGTGGGAGATTGTAAAGCTTCTCTTCGCTCGCAGGAACCTTTGTTAATGAGTGTCGGGATAGACACTTTTGGATGAAGACTAAAAGAAGCTTCTTAATTGGAGGAAACTTCCGCTTCGATATCATTGGTAAGGAATATCTGAGTGCAGTGCGGGGGGAACAAGTTGGACTTGCAGGACAAATAAACTTCTTTCTCCTCCTCCCCTAGATAGTGACGGCATTCACGCTCTGGATGACGGATACGCAGCATCCTGTGGCTTTACTTACCGCTTTAATATCCCCGGTGATCTGATCTTCAGAGCTTCTTTCCTTGCCTGCCACGTCTCCAGCAAGGTGAGTCCTGGGCGGTCACGCTTGTCGGATGGCACGGTTATTACAAGCGGCAGTATCGCCTGCTGAGCTCGGGACTGACTCTCTCTTCTCTTCAGAATGACGCAGAGTTTGGCTTGAGATTCCGCTTCGCGCGCATCGACCAGTTCGGCAGAGAGACCTACTACCCGTTCTCTATGAGCTGCAGCACGGCCCAGCCGTGGTACCCCCGCGAAATCGTCTGCGAGGAGAACTACATGGAGGCAAGACCACTCTCCAGGACTGGGTTTGCGCTGCGGCCCCACTAACTAGATATTGCATTGCCCCCCAAATGCTGAAATGCCTCTACCAAGTTAGCCCTTTGGTTCATTATCCTAATGCGTTTCTAGATAGCTTTACATAGCTGTTAAAATCAACCCACAATGCATTGACTAACAGGGGTGCAAGTGTGAATCCCTAGGTTTGTCACTGTATAGTCAGAGTATGGGGGTAGAATTTGCTACTGCAGAGTATTCTTTACGCACATTTACTGCATGGCTTTAACTGGCTGTGGCTTCAGATCCCAGGACCTCCTAACAGGTTCATCAGAGTAGTTCTTGCCATTTACCTGTTTTGAAGTGTGGTGAGCACAAATCCCTGTTAAACTATCAGGGAAGATATGAACCTGAAGAGCTGTCTGTGCAGCGTTCTCCCCTTCTGATTGAGGTTCAGTGGGTTTAGCTCAGGGATGGCCCACAGTCTGCAGAACTACAGGGATGCACAGAATCTCTGTTCAACTAACCTTGAACATTCTGTCATAGATATCTGTCAGGAGAAATGTCCCTGAGATTGCCCAAGAAGGAATAGGCACTGAAGACTGGCCAGCTGCTATCCCTGCAGTAAGTAAAGCCACTCTGTTTGGGGTCTGGTGTTTTATGAAACCAGACATGCCCCTCTAATTCTGATCGGCTTCTTCATCCCCTGTGTTCCAGGCCCAGGAAGCCTTCATGTCGGTGTGGCAGGTTGTGTTCCACAAGACTGGCCAGCCGGCAAAACCCATGGATCCCTCCCTGGCTAACTCTCGGGGCTACAGAATCAACTCCACCTCCACTAGGATCCTCTTCCGCTCCCCATTTAACATGCCCGAATCGGAGATGCTAACGGTGAGAGCTCTACAGAAACTGCACTCCTCCACCCAATACTGACCTCAAACCAATGTCAATGTAGTCCTGGTTTGAGGGGTGTTGGGACTTCCAATACCTAAAATATCCAGTTGCATGTTTAGCTAGTATGTAGGTAGATCTCAAGACAGTTGCCAGTTGTGTGTGTGTTCTATATTCTTGCTCCATTCAAGTCAAGGTAGACTTGGGTCCATTGTTTCTCTTCTGTGCCTGAGTTCCCTCTGTCTTCCTTACCATTTCAGGTTAATGGAATCCAAGTGGAAGCCATCAGGGCAACTGTGTTCTACAAGCAGAGGTGGATGGTGCTGTTGGTGGACACTTCTGCTGCCTGTACCAAGAGTAAGATCATCTAAAGCTTGGGGGTCTTGCCAAGGTCCATATTGTATGTGCCAGAGGCCATGTGGAACTACTGGTGCTTTTTAACTAGGCAATGTAGTTTTTACTACTGCAATCTTATTCTTTGAAACCTGGTTTGGAAGTAACATGTGTGCATGCTTGGACACTACAAGATCTTGCTGGCTAATCGGGGGGGTGGGGGGCATGGTCTGCAATATTCTCCATTGCCATCTGGTTGCACTTCCTGTTCTACAGGAATCCCTAATAGATCATTTTGCTGCAGTAACTGATTCCTTCCTGTTCCTAGATAATGGCACTTTTGCTGGGATGAACTTGGCCTGGGTTTCCCCCAGAGTGCTCTCTCCACTGGTACTGCATATTGAGAAGTTCCAGGACAAGGATATTTCCATGGGTGTGGATGGGAAGCTGCTCGACCTTGCTACTATCCGAAGAAGGAACTATGACCTGAAAGTCAATGAGACCTTCATACAAATCTCCATTCCTTATGGTGCAGAGGGTGGCTACCTGAAGGTAACCTGGGGCTTTACATGGAGGGGGTGGGGGGGACTGGCTATGGAGTTTATTCACTGGCAGGTTCAGGATCTGTGTTGCAATATTGTAGATGCTCTGTCTACTCGGTAATTCTAGGAGATTGACTGCAAGACAAAACTCATCTGCTACACAGAATTTATACTTGGCATGCACATGCAATAGACCTGCTGCTGGAAGCACAGAATTGGTGCAGCCTGAGTTTCTGACATCCTACTGTAGATGACCATGTTAGACTTGCTTTTATAAACCTAGGTTGAGTTTGGTGGTTCTATAGATCAGCAATTTGATAGTTGCATCCACCTGCCTCTTATCTTTGTCCTCTGTAACATGCCCCCATGGCAGAATGTTTTGGCTGACCCCAAGTCTACTAGTGTTCATGTACACCTGGGGAGCTTTCATACTGTTTCCCTTCCCATAACACAAACCTGGATACTTTGGTTGTACCCTAGTGACCACACCCTTCTGTCTCTGCAGAGTCGTGTTATAAATAACCAGTACAACCGGGTCTATGCCATTGACCTGTACCTTGAGCACCAGTGGGCAGATGACCAGTGGGAAGTGACCCAGCACCGCTCCTTCAAGCCAGTCCGCACCCCCTTTATTGCTGAGACCCCCTTTGTCATCAACAGTGAGTGCAGCCTGCTTTGCAGCATGGACCTTCATAGCCATGATTGGGTGTCTTTCATAATGCAGCATGAAACACAATTGAGCTTTTGGGTTGTGGGGGGGGGAGACCTGACTGAATCTGCAATGCTAACATCTGTCTGCTTTCCTAGATACCATCCCAGAAGAAAAGGTCTTCACAGTGACCCTTGGCATCTTCAACCCTGATGTTGAGCTGAAGAACCTGACCATCAATGGGGTCCCTCTGACCCTTCCTGAGGCTGTCAACCAAGGCATTGTGGTCACTGAGGTCCAGCACCCCAATGGCACTAAGTCTTTTGTCCTGAAGGTCCCCTTCACCCACCCACTCATCCCACAGAAGGTGGGGATGAAAGCATGCCTGTACATTCATAGAAATGAAAGCTTGGGTCCCTGAGCTGGGTGACCTAAGGATGTTTGTAACTGTACCTGTGTCCTACATGCACTGAGGGTGCTAGCTGAAATATTTCTTTTATAGGCTTTACTCTTGTGCCATGGACTGCCAGACTATCTTTCCAGTAATCGCTATTGCCTATGTGGCCCCAGATTCTGTGCAACTAATTCTAGAGTAGTGCATTCAAACCCAGTACAGGAGCACAGTTGCTGACTATTCTAGCTTCTTACGCCTCTCGCTCTTCTCTGGCAGTACACTGGCGATGGTGTCCGGGAGTTCACCTTGAATATCAACTACACCTTGAACATCCTCCCTGAGAACGAGCCTTATTTCCACCCGGCAACCATCGTGTGTCAGGTTAAGGATGTCAGTAAGTATTGAGGTAGAAGTGTCTCAACGCTGGTATGACTGCCTAGACCTTCACAAGCATCCCAACCGAAGGATCACTGAACTATTTGCATGCCCATGAAGGAATACTGATTCCCTGGGTGAAGGCCTGTACACACTTTCAACTTAATCTAGTTTAGAAGCATTTGTAACCTCCATAAGCTGCAAGCTAGCACACATGTCCTGGGATAACTTCTGCATGCTCTACCACACATGCTACCTAATATGCACCCCCTACTGGCATTTACTTTGAGAGTAATTGTTTAATGCACTGATACCCAGTTAAAGTGACTTCCAGCACTTTGCTAAAGACTAGACTGTTGGCATCTGATGGTAGTACTGAAGGTGTGGTTTGATTTCTTGGCGTTCTTCCTCTGCCTCCCCAGTACTTCCTGTGATCAAGGGCTCTTGTACTGAGAACAGCATAGTCTTTGAAGTGACCCGTGGGAACATAGATCACTTCTGGGTCGTCTACATTGGGAAGCACCAGCTAACCTCTGAGCTGGCGGCAAACCGAGGCTACATACTCACCAACCAGACCAAGTTTATTGTAGAGGTGCCACTCTTCAGTGTTGGCTGCATCTATGAGGTAAGCATCCTTGGGGACGCAAGTCCTACCTAGCAAGGACTCCTAGTGGCTGAACTGGGTGTTGCAGCATTAGTCTAGTCCTGTGTCTGAGACCTCTCCTTGTTTAAGTATATAGAAACTAGTGCCTGAAATTGCACAAATGGAGACTTTGCAGCATGACTAGGCTGGCAAGCCTGCGTCTCTTGGCCAGGTATTGTGCTACCAACTGGGATAGCTTTTCAGGGTTTTCCACAACTTGGTGCACAGTTCAACCCATAATGAGCTCTAGGTCATTGCCCCAGTGTCTCCCTTTTCTCCTCTTTCCAGGATATCTCTCTCAGAGGCCTCTTTGTTCGAGTAGAACTGACCCTAAGGAGTGCTGTGACACTAGAGGTAGTGCTGTCATCCACACAGCGCTGTCAATTTCCTACCAAGCAGCTGCTAGGTAAGACTCCACAAAGTGGGCTTGACTTTGTGTCTTGGTGCACTGCACCTCCCTGCTTCCATACCTTGACAATATACATGTGTTGACTATAAACTACCTCCTAATGCACTATTTAGCTGTAGAGAATATTTCAGTGATCAGATGTTGCTTGCAGTTTCAGTGCAACGGGTAATCCTTTACCCAACTTCTAAATAGTCTACTGACCACCTTCTCGCTGATGCCAGTTCCTCTCTACTCCTATTGGTAAAGGCTTCTGCCATTAAACCTGCATCACAGAATCCCTTGCCTGTTGCTATCCAGGGCATGGTCACATTTTGCAATAGACTACTCCTTTTGAGCCTTGACACCCCAATGTAGGTGTAGTCTAGAGGCCACTTGGTGCATGGAAATCTCAAACTGGCTCAGGCAGCAAGTTGTGTTTTAATGCATTGCTTGAATTCCACCCCCATTCTCTGTTCAGTGTGCATGCCTAACGGTGTGATGACGGTTGTGGCTGTGACCATGGAGCCCATACCAGTAGTGGAACCCAGCAAGACCACCCTGCTGGACAAGAGCTGTAAACCCAAAGAGTTTGACTCAACCAGGGCTCTCTTCACCTTCAGTGTGAACACCTGTGGGACCAGGAGCAAGGTGCTGGAGATCAATGCATTAGTCCTTCATACACAGTACTAAAAGCAAAGCCTGTATCCATATAATAATCCCTACAAGTGCTGTTTCATCAGATCTGTAACTAGCCTGGCATCTCTGCCCTAGAAAACACTACTGCAAGGTTCCTTCCAATGTGGTGACTCGTTTAGCAATCTTCAGATTTTTGGGGCGGGTTGTTCCTATCTGTAGTATTGGAGGGAGGGGAGCTTTATTAATGGCATGCTGTTCTGGCTCCTGTGTTTTCAGATTGTGGGTAACTACCTGATCTATGAGAATGAGGTGGTGTATACCAGAGCACTGTTCCCACCCAATGCTCCAGTCATCACCAGAGACTCTGAATACAGGTGAGCATGAGGAGTCCCTCCACTGTAGGGCAGTGACCAGTACAGCAATCCTACCTTGAGCTGCCTGAGATGGGCACTGCCACATGCATGAAGGGAACATGCCCCCTTTACAAGTTCTAGAACTGAGGTGTACCAACATGAGATGCCCACTTGGGGCAAGTGCTACAATACCACTTGAGCTTCACTCTACATGAGCTCAATTAAATGAGAAATTTGTGTACGTAACTACTCTGCTGCATTTAAAGACTTTGATAGTCTTGTCATACTACACAATTAAGGGATCTGGTATGACTTTCTCCTAGGCTGACCATTCGTTGCCGCTACCCCCTCAATGACACCGTGAAGCTGCTAGCTGAAAGGAAGGCTGTCCCTGCTCCCTACTCTGGCAAAGGGCTCGGATCCCTGCAGTTCAGTCCTTACAACCAAGGCAGTGGAGGTATGGCTTCTCTAGTGCCTGGATTAGCTTGCCCAGTCCTGGCACACGATTGGTCCGCTCTTTTCTCCTGACTTCCAGTATCAACCTGCTGCTCTGACTCTGTTTTTTGTTTTCATAGGCGGCAGGGAATTCACAGATGTTCTGAATCTGAAGGCCCGTATAGCAAGAGGTTGGTATCGGTGGACTTCGTAACTTGCCTGGCCAGATTGTGTTCTGTAGTCTTCACCCTAAACTCCCAAAGCCTTTTCCTTCTGATAGAACTACAACTCCCATGAGTCTCTGCATGCCAACTGTGCAAGGCTTAAACTTGTTAGTTGATGGGGAACTAGATACTAAAATTGCCAATGCAGAAGCTGTTCTGTTTTTAATGGGGGGGTGTGTTTTTCCTTTCTCCTCCTCTTACAATAAGAAGCTTGAATTCCCAAAAATGAGTATCTTGGACAGCTGGATTCTTGAACTATTTTGCTTATTTCAGTCCATATCTAGTATAGCTACATCTGTGGCTTAATGGCACAAAACATGCAATTGCAGAAAGAGTCCCACTCTGCACAAACCAAAGCTGTCCCTAACCCAGCAGGAATGGTAGCTCTACACACAGAGCTTTAAAACAACCATGGCAGTGTGCGAGGCCCCTCAACCTCTCTCCTTCCCTCCAGATGTGTCCTACTCCCAGTTCTACTCTGCGTTCCCTGTGTCCCAGTCTATGCTGGAGCCCCTGTTCCTGGAGGTTGAGCTCCTGCACCCCCAGAACCTGTCTGACCAGCTTATCCTGCAAGACTGCTGGGCCACTGAGACCCCTGAACTGGATGCCAGCCCTCAATGGGACCTGGTCACTGACAGGTGAGGAAATGGGCTGATGGTACTGAGCTGGAGTAGCCTGAACATTTGCTGAAGTGACTGCATTGCAGCATAACCTGTGCCTAAATGTACATGACTAGTAATCCTGATTCAAAGGCCACCTCAGTCTGTTGGCACCTTTTCAGTTTCAATAGCTTTTGTTTTCATGTAGTCATGAGTTGTTTGATCTGTCTCCATCTACCTATGGTACACCCATGGCTATTTAAATCTGGTGGGAACTTGTTTGTTACACATTATCTAAATCTCTAAGTTTAATAGCCTTTTAACTAATAGGATTCAGTAACTTTCTAAAGTGTCCCTGTGCTTCAGTGATGAAGCTCCATGCTGTGACACCCAGTGTCATTACTGCCAACGTCTCCTCTTTCTGCAGCTGCCTGACCAGTGGAGACTCCTACAAGACCCAGTTCCACCCAGTGTCAGCCAGCGCTCTCACCAAGAGCCCCCACCACCTCCAGAGGCTTGAGGTCCAGGCTCAGTCTGCTGAAGACCAAGCCCTCTGGAAACAGGTTGGTAGCATTCAGTGAGCTCAACCTGAGCCTTCTGCTCTGCAGTCTCCCCCTCTGCTTCATGCAGGTCCATCTACTCTAGCCAAGGGGCAGGGAAGCTGGCTGTTGTAACCATATTTTAACTAGTTTTTAAACCCTAATCCAGACCCTAAAGCCACTTCCTATTAAATGAGAATGGAATGCCTCCAGGACCAGACGTGGGAAGTTATGCTCTAGAAATCTTTTAGGCTGGATATGAAGGGGTTGTGTGTGCCTCTGATCCAGGGCACTTCACCTATGCAGCTGCCCTTCATGTTTTGCAGGTGTACTTGCATTGTCTAGCTGTGGTTTGTGAGTCTGAGAAGGCAGTTGCCTGCAATAAGACCTGCATCGCTGGAGTGAAGAGATCAGGTAGGCAGGGTGTAGCTGGCCTCTCCTGCACTGGGGATCGGATGCACGTTTTATCTTGTGTATAAACTCTGAATTACTCCTTGGCTCTAACTCCTCGGGTTTGTCTTTCAGCCCGCAGTGTTGAGCTGGCGGACTCTGTCAAAGGCTACATTTCTGCTGGACCAGTCCAGATTGTACCAGAGGGGGGAGTTGCCAGTGTCACTGCAGCAGGTGAGCAGTGAAGTATTAAGATACTCTCCGCAGCACTGAGCCTCTTCCCCAGTGCCTGTGTTGGGTTCTAATGTGGCTTCCTCAGGGTCCTAATTCTTGCTTTTATCTCTTCAGGTGAGTCTCCTCTGGTCCCCTTTATTCCAGTCTTGGGAGTTGCAGTGGGAGTCCTTCTACTTGCTGTTGTAGTTTTTGCTGTTAAAGCTATGAGATGTTAAGTTTCTAGTTTTAATAAAGACTTCGTGAACTGTCTGTCCTTGTGTGATGGGTTTTATTTTATATATTGAAAGTGTGGAGTATTGCATGCTCTTACATATCGCAATGTTCTGCTTTTTAACTAAGGTTTGGTGTATTGGGACTATTAACACAACTTCATTATTCCTCAATATTAATGTCTCAACTTTCTCTACATTTCTACTGAGGCAGTTAGATGTTTCCTTGCTATTCACATGTAAAGCTTTTAACATTGTTCAGCAATAAGCTCCACGAATCACCCAAATCTTTAGGGGTGAGTACATTTTATTTCTTAGATGTCCTTATCTGGGGCAACTTACAATTGTTGCAAGATATCACATTCTTTCTTTGGGTTACCTCCACTGTTTAATCTATGTATTTATTGCTACTTGTAGAACATATTCTCTTCCACTATATATATATATTTCAAATGGGTATTTAATTTACATCAATTAGAATTTCTTTTTTTTTTTTTTTTATTACATTAGTTAGCCTAATGGCATTTTGAAGTTCTGAAGCAAACCATTTAGGGTTTCTGATTTCTGCGGCACATTAAAAATGAGATGAATCACTTCACATGTTTAATCTTCAACACGGCTACATTGAAAGTGATGCTGGACACACTATTACAATTATGCCCAATTATTTACATTTGTTGCTATTAATATGCAAATAAGCCTTGCAATTTAGGAGCCAATTTATTTGTTTCTGAGAAATTAAGTTAAATCAGTTCTACTATTAACCTGTTTCTCAGTGTGTGTGACTGAGATACATGAATTGCTTGAGGCATTAATTTAATTCGTAAAGGAGGGCAGAAAAATTAGGGTAAGACCCCAAAAATCAGGAGCTCTAAATGTATTCCTGGAGGGAGGTGTAAACAATAGATTTTTAAGAGTCCCAGTCCAACAGATAGTGTCCTTGAGTAGCTATCAAACATTTGTAAGACCTCTCTTATTTTAGACTTGACAAAACTGCATTTGCTAGAACTCTGAACTTGTAAGAAAACTGCACAATCCCCCACAGCATGATTTGCTTGTGTTCTCCCCATCAGTAGTTAGTGGAGATTACACCATGACTGTTCAGTGTAATGCAGTTCCATCAATGAGGAAAGCTGAATAACCCACAAGCTCATGAAGAGGTACAGCTATACTCCAGTTCAGGAAGTAATTGCTTTAACAAGTATTTATCTGGCAGATGCCTTTATCCCAAGAATGCAACACAACAAACAAAACTGCCTTTGAGATAAACTTCAAAGTTGTGGGATCCATGTATTCTAAAACAAATGCAATTATAACCTTGTAATTCACTGAATGCTTAATTTTTTTTCTTGGGTGTATATATACAGTACTGTGCAAAAGTTTTAGGCAGGTGTGAAAAAATGCTGTAAAGTAAGAATGCTTTCAAAAATAGACATGTTAATAGATTATATTTATCAATTAACTAAATGCAAAGTGAGTGAACAGAAGAAAAATCTAAATCAAAATCATATTTGGTGTGACCACCCTTTGCCTTCAAAACAGCATCAAGCATCAATTCTTCTAGGTACACTTGCACACAGTTTTTGAAGGAACTCGGCAGGTAGGTTGACCCAAACATCTTGGAGAACTAACCACAGTTCTTCTGTGGATTTAGGCAGCCTCAGTTGCTTCTTTCTCTTCATGTAATCCCAGACAGACTCAATGATGTTGAGATCAGGGCTCTGTGGGGGCCATACCATCACTTCCAGGACTCCTTGTTCTTTACGCTGAAGATAGTTCTTAATGACTTTCGCTGTATGTTTGGGGTTGTTGTCATGCTTCAGAATAAATTTAGGGCCAATCAGATGCCTCCCTGATGGTATTGCATGATGGATAAGTATCTGCCTGTACTTCTCAGCATTGAGGAGACCATTAATTCTGACCAAATCCCCAACTCCATTTGCAGAAATGCAGCCCCAAACGTGCAAGGAACCTCCACCATGCTTCACTGTTGCCTGCAGACACTCATTCGTGTACGCTCTCCAGCCCTTCGGCGAACAAACTGCCTTCTGCTACAGCCAAATATTTCAAATTTTGACTCATCAGTCCAGAGCACCTGCTGCCATTTTTCTGCACCCCAGTTCCCGTGTTTTCGTGCATAGTTGAGTCGCTTGGCCTTGTTTCCACGTCGGAGGTATGGCTTTTTGGCCGCAAGTCTTCCATGAAGGCCACTTCTGACCAGACTTCTCCGGACAGTAGATGGGTGTACCAGGGTCCCACTGTTTTCTGCCAGTTCTGAGCTGATGTCACTGCTGGACATCTTCCGATTGCGAAGGGAAGTAAGCATGATGTGTCTTTCATCTGCTGCAGTAAGTTTCCTTGGCCGACCATTGCGTCTACGGTCCTCAACGTTGCCCATTTCTTTGTGCTTCTTCAAAAGAGCTTGGACAGCACATCTGGAAACCCCTGTCTGCCTTGAAATTTCTGCCTGGGAGAGACCTTGCTGATGCAGTATAACTACCTTGTGTCTTGTTGCTGTGCTCAGTCTTGCCATGGTGTATGACTTTTGACAGTAAACTGTCTTCAGCAACCTCACCTTGTTAGCTGAGTTTGGCTGTTCCTCACCCAGTTTTATTCCTCCTACACAGCTGTTTCTGTTTCAGTTAATGATTGTGTTTCAACCTACATATTGAATTGATGATCATTAGCACCTGTTTGGTATAATTGTTTAATCATACACCTGACTATATGCCTACAAAATCCCTGACTTTGTGCAAGTGTACCTAGAAGAATTGATGCTGTTTTGAAGGCAAAGGGTTGTCACACCAAATATGGATTTGATTTAGATTTTTCTTCTGTTCAATCACTTTGCATTTAGTTAATTGATAAATATAATCTATTAACATGTCTATTTTTGAAAGCATTCTTTACAGCATTTTTTCACACATGCCTAAAACTTTTGCACAGTACTGTATATATATATATATATATATATATATATATATATATATATATATATATATATTTGAATTTGGAATCGCCAGTTATTTTTTCTTATTTTATCCCAAATTTGTGAAGCCCACAATTTTTTTATTTTGTATTTCAAGCCGGCTCTCTCTCCTCCTCCACTCTTCTTCCCTTCCCCCCTCAATTTGAGAGGCTTTGGACACACATGAGCGGTGCGGCAAAATGCCACACATATCGCTCACCTTTAATTTCAATTAGAGAACACACATTAACAAAAAAATGACTTTGTGGAAAAGTGTCACAGCTGTAGAATTTTAGAATGCTCAAGCATTTTTTACCGCAGCGGCAAATCTGGGTCTAGCCAATCAGGCCCGTGATGTGGGATATGTCATGTCTTGATGAAATTGAAAATCCATCAACAGGGAGGAGCTACTGATAGCTGAAGTTTCTCAGCATCCTGAGCTATCTGATTATAAAAATAAGAATTTCAAGGAGGTTGGTTATGGGTCTATTAAATGATCCAGAACAAATAGGGCAGCAGTGTGGAGTAGTGGTCAGGGCTCTGGATTCTTGACCTGAGGGTTGTGGGTTCAATCCCAGGTGGGGGACACTGCTGCTGTACCCTTGAGCAAGGTACTTTACCTAGATTGCTCCAGTAAAAACCCAACTGTATAAATGTAAAAAAATGTGATATCTTGTAACAATTAAGTCACCCTGGCTAAGGGTGTCGGCTAAAAAATAAATACTAACTGCTTACACCCCACATGAATCTAGTTACTTGACATCCTGTATCATTTCTCAGATATCCACATCAAGTAATTAACCAGTTGCCAGCCGACTGATTATCATGTATAGAATTGCAAAGAATGTGATCCTTCCCCCCCCCCAATAGCACCTCCTATACAATGTGTAACTACAGATATAGAACCGCAGTCCAGTCTTGTTAAGTGCGGTGCTGGATATATAATAGCGGTTTCTTTGTAGAAAAAGGCTTGCACATTGTATCCCAAAATAAATCTTAAATCATATCCTTTGGTAAATAAAAGGGAAATAGTGTTCTGATAAGGCAACATGTTAGATCCTGATACATTTCTGGAGATGGGTTTTAACTCTGGGTTCAGGCAGTGCAGTTTGGATGAACAAACCTCAGAAAAGATCCAGTTGACAGAACTGCAATAGTAAGTTGTGGTTGAGCAAAACACAGTATTTAAAAAGCAGCTTTAAAAAATAACTGACAATTCTGATTTTTTTTTTTTTTTTTAAATAGTAGATTACCCTACTGATGAGTGAAATACAGTACAACACCATGAACATTCATGGGGTATTCTTTAAATAATTTGGAAAAGTTAAACCCTAAAATTACTTTATTTCAAAGAATTATGTTCCTTAGGTCAAGGTCTGCACCTGCTCATTTTCTCCATATATTATTGAATGCAAGATTTAAAAAAAAAAAACCACACCTTAAGGCAATTTAGGCTGAGTATAAAATTGCATTACACAGGTGTTACTCTAGTGTTTAATTTTGTATTCAAGGAGGCTTTTAAATCATTCTGAACTCTAGTCCTGCATTAATTCATGGAGCTGATGCACAGGTAAATATTTAAAAATCTCACCCACCTGTAAAATTCACAATCTGAATTAGACAGTAACTTCAGAGTACATCTAGATTAGCTTAAATGAGAAATCTCAATGGATAGTTGAATGAAAACTGGTAGCAAAAGATCTAGATGTCATTAGATAAGCAAAGGATATGTTGGGATCATGGTAAACTATATCTATAAAATAGTCATGAGACTCTGCCATGGGCAGACCAGGCAATAAAAATGAGCCTTAATATTTTGCAAGTTCCATCTTTAAAACAAACTCCATAATCCTAAAACATACTGAATACAAATGCAAAACGCCTTAGCAAATACAACATTAAGCAATGATGTAGTAAAGCAATACATTACGCCAATGTTGAAGTCAAAACCAAGACATGTTAACTTTGCCCAATATCTCAAGTAAAACCAGAGCTCTCCTGGTTTAGAACTAGCTTAACATTGACAAATGTGGAACAAAGAATTAATCAGGAAGCACAAGTTCAGGCTTAAGTCTTTATTAAATGTAAATAACATTTCGTAGCTTGAACAACAAAAACTACAACAGCAAGTAGGACTCCCACTGCAACTCCAAAGACTGGAATAAAGGGGACCAGAGGAGACTCACCTGAAGAGATAAAAGCAAGAATTAGGACCCTGAGGAAGCCACATTAGAACCCAACACAGGCACTGGGGAAGAGGCTCAGTGCTGCGGAGAGTATCTTAATACTTCACTGCTCACCTGCTGTAGTGACACTGGCAACTCCCCCCTCTGGTACAATCTGGACTGGTCCAGCAGAAATGTAGCCTTTGACAGAGTCCGCCAGCTCAACACTGCGGGCTGGAAGACAAACCCGAGGAGTTACAGCCAAGGAACAAATTTAGAGTTTATACACAAGATAAAATGTGCATCCGATCCCCAGCGCAGGAGAGGCCAGCTACACCCTGCCTACCTGATCTCTTCACTCCAGCGATGCAGGTCTTATTGCAGGCAACTGCCTTCTCAGAATCACAAACCACAGCTAGACAATGCAAGTACACCTGCAAAAACCATGAAGGGCAGCGAGATAGGTGAAGTGCCCTGGTTCAGATTCAAAATACACAACCCCTTCATATCCAGACTAAGTGATTTCTAGAGCACAACTGCTCACTTCTGGTCCTGGAGGCATTCCACTCCAGTTTAATAGGAAGTGGCTTTAGGGTCTGGATTGGGGTTTAAAGCTAGTTAGAATACGGTTATAACAGCCAGCTTCCTTGCCCCCAAGCTAGAGTAGCTGGACCTGCACGAAGCAGAGGGGGAGACTGCAGAGCAGAAGGCCCAGGTTGAGCTCACTGAATGCTACCAACCTGTTTCCAGAGGGCTTGGTCTTCAGCAGACTGAGCCTGGACCTCAAGCCTCTGGAGGTGGTGGGGGCTCTTGGTGAGAGCGCTGGCTGACACTGGGTGGAACTGGGTCGTGTAGGAGTCTCCACTGGTCAGGCAGCTGCAGAAAGAGGAGACGTTGGCAGTAATGACACTGGGTGTCACAGCATGGAGCTTCATCACTGAAGCACAGGGACACTTTAGACAGTTACTGAATTCTATCATGATAGTGAAGGCTATTAAACTTAAATGTTTGTTACATATTCACTTCCCACCAGATTTAAATAGCCATGGGTGTACCATAGGTAGATTAAGACAAATAACCTCCTCAGGACTACATGAAAACAAAAGCCATTGAAACTGAAGTGCCAAGAGGCTGAGGTGGCCTTTGAATCAGGATTACCAGTCATGTACATTTAGGCACAGGTTATGCTGCAATGCAGTCACTTCAGCAAAGTTCAAGATACTCCAGCTCAGTACCATCAGCCCACTTCCTCTTGCCGCCCCACCTGTCCGTGACCAGGTCCCATTGAGGGCTGGCATCCAGTTCAGGGGTCTCAGTGGCCCAGCAGTCTTGCAGGATGAGCTGGTCAGACAGGTTCTGGGGGTGCAGGAGCTCAACCTCCAGGAACAGGGGCTCCACCATAGACTGGGACACGGGGAACGCAGAGTAGAACTGGGAGTAGGACACATCTGGAGGGAAGGAGAGAGGTTGAGTGGCCTCACACGCTGCCATGCTTTTAAAGCTCTGTGTGTAGAGCCACCATTCCTGCTGGGTTAGGGACAGCTATGGTTTGGGCAGAGTGGGAGTGTACCATTAAGCCACAGATGTAGCTATACTAGATATGGACTGCAATAGGCAAGATAGTTGAAAAATCCAACTGTCCAATATACTCCGTTTTGGCAATTAAAACTTCTTATTGTAAAAGGAGGAGAAAGGAAAGACACACCCACCATTAAAAATAGAACAGCTTCTGTATATGCAATTTTAGTAACTAGTTCCCATCAATTAATAAGTTTAAGCCTTGCATAGTTGGCATGCAACAGAGACTCATGGGAGTTGTAGTTCTCAGAAAGAAAGGCTTTGGGAGTTCAGGGTGAAGACTACAGAACACAATCTGGCCAGGCAAGTTGCGCAGGCAAAGTTCACCGATACCAACCTCTCGCTATACGGGCCTTAAGATTCAGGACATCTGTGAATTTCCTGCTGTCTGTGAAAACAAAGACAGAATTGGAGTCAGAGCAGCAGGTTGATACTGGAAGTCAGGAGAAAGAGCTGACCAATAGTGTGCCAGGACTGGGCAAGCCAATCCAGGCACTAGAGAAGCCATACCTTCACTGCCTTGGCTGTAAGGACTGAACTGCAAGGATCCAAGCCCTTTGCCAGAGTAGGGGGCAGGGACAGCCTTCCTTTCAGCTAGCAGCTTCACGGTGTCATTGAGGGGGTAGCGGCAACGAATGGTCAGCCTAGGAGAAAGTCATACCAGATCCCTTAATTGTGTAGTATGACAAGACTATCAAAGTCTTTAAATGCAGCAGAGTAGAGCTATGTACACAAATTTCTCATTTAAAAATAGTTCATGTAGAGTGAAGCACAAGTGGTATTGTAGCACTTTCCCCAAGTGGGCATCTCATGTTGGTACACCTCAGTTCTATGCTCTAGTCCTTGTTAATAAGGGGGGGGGGGGGGTTAAGTTGTTCCCTTCATGCATGTGGCAGTGCCCATCTCAGGCAGCTCAAGGTAGGATTGCTGTACTGGTCACTGCCCTACAGTGGAGGGACTCCTCATGCTCACCTGTATTCAGAGTCTCTGGTGATGACTGGAGCATTGGGTGGGAACAGTGCTCTGGTATACACCACCTCATTCTCATAGATCAGGTAGTTACCCACAATCTGAAAACACAGGAGCCAGAACAGCATGCCATTAATAAAGCTCCCCTCCCTCCAATACTACAGATAGGAACAACCCGCCCCAAAAAATCTGAAGATTGCTAAACGAGTCACCACATTGGAAGGAACCTTGCAGTAGTGTTTTCTAGGGCAGAGATGCCAGGCTAGTTACAGATCTAATGAAACAACACTTGTAGGGATTATTATATGGATACAGGCTTTGCTTTTAGTACTGTGTATGAAGGACTAGTGCATTGATCTCCAGCACCTTGCTCCTGGTCCCACAGGTGTTCACACTGAAGGTGAAGAGAGCCCTGGTCGAGTCAAACTCTTTGGGTTTGCAGCTCTTGTCCAGCAGGGTGGTCTTGCTGGGTTCCACTACTGGTATGGGCTCCATGGTCACAGCCACCACCGTCATCACACCATTAGGCATGCACACTGAACAGAGAATGGGGTGGAATTCAAGCAATGCATTAAAAACCAAGAACTTACTGCCTGAGCCAGTTTGAGATTTCCATGCACCAAGTGGCCTCTAGACTACACCTACATCGGGGTCTGAAGGCTCAGAAGAGCAGTCTATTGCAAAATGTGACCATGCCCTGGATGGCAACAGGCAAGGGATTCTGTGGTGCAGGTTTAATGGCAGAAGCCTTTACCAATAGGAGTAGAGAGGAACTGGCATCAGCTAGAAGGTAGTCTGCAGACCATTTAGAAGTTGGGTAAAGGATTACCTGTTGCACTGAAACTGCAAGCAACATGTGATCACTGAAATATTCTCTACAGCTAAATGGTGCATTAGGAGGTAGTTTATAGTCAACACATGTATATTGTCAAGGTATGGAAGCAGGGCGGTGCACCAAGACACAAAGTCAAGCCCACTTTGTGGAGTCTTACCTAGCAGCTGCTTAGTAGGAAATTGACAGCGCTGTATGGATGACAGCACTACCTCTAGTGTCGCAGCACTCCTTAGGGTCAGTTCTACTCGAACAAAGAGGCCTCTGAGAGAGATATCCTGGAAAGAGGAGAAAAGGGAGACACTGGGGCAATGACCTAGAGCTCATTATGGGTTGAACTGTGCACCAAGTTGTGGAAAACCCTGAAAAGCTATCCCAGTTGGTAGCACAATACCTGGCCAAGAGACGCAGGCTTGCCAGCCTAGTCATGCTGCAAAGTCCCCATTTGTGCAATTTCAGGCACTAGCATCTATATGCTTAAACAAGGAGAGGTCTCAGACACAGGACTAGACTAATGCTGCAACACCCAGTTCAGCCACTAGGAGTCCTTGCTAGGTAGGACTTGCGTCCCCAAGGATGCTTACCTCATAGATGCAGCCAACACTGAAGAGTGGCACCTCTACAATAAACTTGGTCTGGTTGGTGAGTATGTAGCCTCGGTTTGCTGCCAGCTCAGAGGTTAGCTGGTGCTTCCCAATGTAGACGACCCAGAAGTGATCCATGTTCCCACGGGTCCCTTCAAAGACTATGCTGTTCTCAGTACAAGAGCCCTTGATCACAGGAAGTACTGGGGAGGCAGAGGAAGAACACCAAGAAATCAAACCACACCTTCAGTACTACCATCAGATGCCAACAGTCTAGTCTTTAGCAAAGTGCTGGAAGTCACTTTAACTGGGTATCAGTGCATTAAACAATTGCTCTCAAAGTAAATGCCAGTAGGGGGTGCATATTAGGTAGCATGTGTGGTAGAGCATGCAGAAGTTATCCCAGGACATGTGTGCTAGCTTGCAGCTTATGGAGGTTACAAATGCTTCTAAACTAGATTAAGTTGAAAGTGTGTACAGGCCTTCACCCAGGGAATCAGTATTCCTTCATGGGCATGCAAATAGTTCAGTGATCCTTCAGTTGGGAGGCTTGTGAAGGTCAAGGCAGTCATACCAGCGTTCAGAGACACTACCACAATACTTACTGACATCCTTAACCTGACACACGATGGTTGCCGGGTGGAAATAAGGCTCGTTCTCAGGGAGGATGTTCAAGGTGTAGTTGATATTCAAGGTGAACTCCCGGACACCATCGCCAGTGTACTGCCAGAGAAGAGCGAGAAGTGCAAGAAGCTAGAATAGTCAGCAACTGTGCTCCTGTACTGGGTTTGAATGCACTACTCTAGAATTAGTTGCACAGAATCTGGGGGCCACATGGGCAATAGCCATTACTGGAAAGATAGTCTGGCAGTCCATGGCACAAGAGTAAAGCCTATAAATATTTCAGCTAGCACCATCAGTGCATGTGTTGCATGTAGGACACAGGTACAGTTACAAACATCCTTAGGTCACCCAGCTCAGGGACCCAAGCTTTCATTTCTATGGATGTACAGGCATGCTTTTATCCCCACCTTCTGTGATACGAGTGGGTGGGTGAAGGGGACCTTCAGGACAAAAGACTTGGTGCCATTGGGGTGCTGGACCTCAGTGACCACAATGCCTTGGTTGACAGCCTCAGGAAGGGTCAGAGGGACCCCATTGATGGTCAGGTTCTTCAGCTCAACGTCAGGGTTGAAGATGCCAAGGGTCACTGTGAAGACCTTTTCTTCTGGGATGGTATCTAGGAAAGCAGACAGATGTTAGCATTGCAGATTCAGTCAGGTCTCCCCACAACCCAAAGGCTCAATTGTGTTTCATGCTGCATTATGAAAGACACCCAATCATGGCTATGAAGGTCCATGCTGCAAAGCAGGCTGCACTCACTGTTGATGACAAAGGGGGTCTCAGCAATAAAGGGGGTGCAGACTGGCTTGAAGGAGCGGTGCTGGGTCACTTCCCACTGGTCATCTGCCCACTGGTGCTCAAGGTACAGGTCAATGGCATAGACCCGGTTGTACTGGTTATTTATAACACGACTCTGCAGAGACAGAAGGGTGTGGTCACTAGGGTACAGCCAGGGCTCAGCCAAAGTATCTAGGTATGTTATGGGTAGGGAGATTTGCCAATACAGTATGCATGTTAAGCTCCCCAGGTGTACATGAACACTAGTAGACTTGGGGTCAGCTAAAACATTACCATGGCAGCACGTTCCAGATGACAAGATAAGAGGCAGGTGGATGCAACCATCAAATTGCTGCTCTATAGAAGCACCAAACTCAACCTAGGTGTATAAATCAAGTCTGACACCGTCATCTACAGTAGGATGTCAGAAACTCAGGCTGCACCAATTCTGTGCTTCCAGCAGCAGGTCTATTGCATGTCAAGTATAAATTCTGTGTAGCAGATGAGTTGTCTTGCAGTCAATCTCCTAGAATTACAGAGTAGACAGAGCATCTACAATATTGCAACACAGATCCTGCCAGTGAATAAACTCCATAGCCAGTCCCCCCACCCCCTCCATGTAAAGCCCTATGTTACCTTCAGGTAGCCACCCTCCGCACCATAAGGAATGGAGATTTGTATGAAGGTTTCATTGACTTTCAGGTCATAATTCCTTCTTTGGATAGTACCGAGGTCGAGCAGCTTCCCATCCACACCCATGGAAATATCCTTGTCCTGGAACTTCTCAATATGCAGCACCAGTGGAGAGAGCACTCTGGGGGAAACCCAGGCCAAGTTCCTCCCATCAAAAGTGCCATTATCTAGGAACAGGAAGGAATCAGTTACTGCAGCAAAATTAGGGATTCCTGTAGAACAGGAAATGCAACCAGATGGCAATGGAGAATATTGCAGACCATACACCCCCGATTAGCCGGCAAGATCCTGTAGTGTCCAAGCATGCACACGTTACTTCCAAACCAGGTTTCAAAGATTAACTGTAGTAAAACTACATTGCCTAGTTAAGACCAGGTGACAGCAGTTCCACATGGACCTTGGCAAGACCCCCAAGCTTTAGATGATCTTACTCTTGGTACAGGCAGCAGAAGTGTCCACCAACAGCACCATCCACCTCTGCTTGTAGAACACAGTTGCCCTGATGGCTTCCACTTGGATTCCATTAACCTGAAATGGTAAGGAAGACAGAGGGAACTCAGGCACAGAAGAGAAACAATGGACCCAAGTCTACCTTGACTTGAATGGAGCAAGAATATAGAACACACACACAACTGGCAACTGTCTTGAGATCTACCTACATACTAGCTAAACATGCAACTGGATATTTTAGGTATTGGAAGTCCCAACACCCCTCAAACCAGGACTACATTGACATTGGTTTGAGGTCAGTATTGGGTGGAGGAGTGCAGTTTCTGTAGAGCTCTCACCGTTAGCATCTCCGATTCGGGCATGTTAAATGGGGAGCGGAAGAGGATCCTAGTGGAGGTGGAGTTGATTCTGTAGCCCCGAGAGTTAGCCAGGGAGGGATCCATGGGTTTTGCCGGCTGGCCAGTCTTGTGGAACACAACCTGCCACACCGACATGAAGGCTTCCTGGGCCTGGAACACAGGGGATGAAGAAGCCGATCAGAATTAGAGGGGCTTGTCTGGTTTCATAAAACACCAGACCCCAAACAGAGTGGCTTTACTTACTGCAGGGATAGCAGCTGGCCAGTCTTCAGTGCCTATTCCTTCTTGGGCAATCTCAGGGACATTTCTCCTGACAGATATCTATGACAGAATGTTCAAGGTTAGTTGAACAGAGATTCTGTGCATCCCTGTAGTTCTGCAGACTGTGGGCCATCCCTGAGCTAAACCCACTGAACCTCAAATCAGAAGGGGAGAACGCGGCACAGACAGCTCTTCAGGTTCATATCTTCCCTGATAGTTTAACAGTAATTTGTGCTCACCACACTTCAAAACAGGTAAATGGCAAGAACTACTCTGATGAACCTGTTAGGAGGTCCTGGGATCTGAAGCCACAGCCAGTTAAAGCCATGCAGTAAATGTGTAGAGGATACTCTGCAGTAGCAAATTCTACCCCCATACTCCGACTATACAGTGACAAACCCAGGGATTCACACTTGCACCCCTGTTAGTCAATGCATTGTGGGTTGATGTTAACAGCTATGTAAAGCTATCTAGAAACGCATTAGGATAATGGACCAAAGGGCTAACTTGGTAGAGGCATTACAGCATTTGGGGCAATGCAATATCTAGTTAGTGGGGCCGCAGCGCAAACCCAGTCCTGGAGAGTGGTCTTGCCTCCATGTAGTTCTCCTCGCAGACGATTTCGCGGGGGTACCACGGCTGGGCCGTGCTGCAGCTCATAGAGAACGGGTAGTAGGTCTCTCTGCCGAACTGGTCGATGCGCGCGAAGCGGAATCTCAAGCCAAACTCTGCGTCATTCTGAAGAGAAGAGAGAGTCAGTCCCGAGCTCAGCAGGCGATACTGCCGCTTGTAATAACTGTGCCATCCGACAAGCGTGACCGCCCAGGACTCACCTTGCTGGAGACGTGGCAGGCAAGGAAAGAAGCTCTGAAGATCAGATCACCGGGGATATTAAAGCGGTAAGTAAAGCCACAGGATGCTGCGTATCCGTCATCCAGAGCGTGAATGCCGTCACTATCTAGGGGAGGAGGAGAAAGAAGTTTATTTGTCCTGCAAGTCCAACTTGTTCCCCCCGCACTGCACTCAGATATTCCTTACCAATGATATCGAAGCGGAAGTTTCCTCCAATTAAGAAGCTTCTTTTAGTCTTCATCCAGAAGTGTCGGTCCCGACACTCATTAACAAAGGTTCCTGCGAGCGAAGAAAAGAGGCTTTAAAATCCCACTTTGCATAGTTAGACAATTTAACCTAACTCGTGTTCTTAACAAGACTAAGTCACACTCGAGTCGTTTTTAATGATGTACTTCCAATGCACAGCGCTCTGGAGGATACGGGCAGGTACAGCGCGCTTTTTAAAAGACCGTGCATCGACAGCTTAGCACTTCAGACCACAAACTTACCGTTTCAAAATAATAAAGTAGAACTATATGAAGCGCTAGACACCCAAGCTGTAACAAAATAAAGTGAACGCCGCTTACCTGGCGGCGCTTGAGCCATCGCATCCAAAGGCAGCAGTATACACATCAACGCAACTCTGGAAAGAGCGAATGAAATCGTTACTCATTGACAGCTGCTCTATCACACACAAACCCGGCTCCACTCACGCCTTTATCGTAGAAACTGCTTTTAAAAAGACTGGGAAGTTAAAAACACAGAGACACAAGCGGAACACATCGAAAACCGCATAGGCTCCATTTGAATTTAAACACAGTAAAAGCGCATATCTACCATAAACTCAAAATATAAACAAAGAAATTAAACACAACCAACTTACCCTAAAAGGAGTTTAAAATCCATGAAACCCATCCTTCGTGCAAAAGCCAGCGTACAAACCCCAAGCCGCAGCGCGCCTCTTCACAGTGCAATAAGAATCCGATACTCGCTTGCCAGAGTCCGGCTGGTTCCTGGTATATAAAGCCGTCTGAATCAGCGTGCACCCAATCGGGAAGGCAGCACCCGGGCTAATAATCAGTTTATTGCAATTATCTTAATTGCTGAACAAACAGGAGCGTGTTCACCATCCGCACGCGCTCGAGGCAGCGCCGAGGAAAGTTGGGCAAATCTTCAGAGAGAGTTTTGATTACAACAGCCGCATTTAATAATCTAAATGCACATAATACGGCAGGTCCCTATACCTAATAATACTGCAGTGCAAAATTGATTTAAAAAAAACTCTACAATTAAGACAGTTATAGCATTCACTGTGTCTTTTTAAATCTTTTCAGGCTGTTGTGTAAGGTTTATCGTTTCTGCTGGTGCGTGTTAATTGAGTCTGGGTAATTGCACGGGAGACCTGAGTTTGTGGTTTTGCAATAACTCCATTGCTGTGTCTGATGTAAGTCATTGTTGCTAACCAAAAAAGTAGTGCAATAACAGCGTACGTGTGTATAGCAAAGTACACTGACGCTGTGTTACACTTTGATTACAGTGCTATGTGAGGAAACCACGTTGCGCCATTCCTTATAAAGCGCTCACATGTGCAGATTGGAAAGAAACGCGTTCTGGCAAAAAAACGCATGCACGTTATCTGGTACTGCATTGGGTTAAAATAATGCTCTGCTTCCAAGCCATGCTTTCAGACAGTGCTGCACCTCCTTGGTCCCCCTGGCGGGTTCAACTGTTCTACCCCTTCAGTGACTTCCTATCATTAAAATGATTGATATAGTTTCAGCCAGTAACACTGCTGCGGTAAAATGACATATAGGGCGTGAAACTGAGACAGTACAAGATATCTGAATCTGAAAATTGTGCAGGTCCTATCAAAACTGCACGTTTCAGACCTATATTGTATATTATAGGGCTGCAGTGTGGAGTAGTGGTTAGTGACTCTTGACTGGAGGGTCGTGGGTTCAATCCCAGGTGGGGGACACTGCTGCTGTACCCTTGAGCAAGGTACTTTACCTAGATTGCTCCAGTAAAAAACCCAACTGTATAAACGGGTAATTGTATGTAAAAATAATGTGATATCTTGTAACAATTGTAAGTCGCCCTGGATAAGGGCGTCTGCTAAGAAATAAATAATAATATTTGGTAATTATCTGTTAAGCTACAATTAATTTCAGGTATAAAATAATGCTGGCTTTTTTAAACTGTTTAAATCTGTGTGGCCTTTTAAATGGCAACTTGGTTCTCTTGAAAAAACAAACGAAAAAAAAAAAGTTTTTTTCTTCATAGCGAGACAACATTGGTATTCAACTTTTATTTTTGAATCTGTCAACAATACAAAAATAACATAGAATTGATATACTTGAATATATATCGTTGGAGTGGTATCAAATACAGGACCGACAATATCACACTTTTTTTTCACCTCAATTAACACATTCAATGTCCAAAAGCTGCTCCCGACTTTTTTTAATCTAGGTTTTGGATCATTTAAAAAAAAAATTCCAGACCTCTTGTCATTTTCCCCACAGTTTCTGTGTGTTTGTTTCTGGAGATCTTTCAGTTTTTTTGCTCTTGAAGTCTTGTCTTTGTTTCTGTTGTTTTTATTTTTTCCGTAGCATTAGTTATTGTTTTCAGAGCTGCTGTTGTTGTTTTCATAGTCACTGTCGTTCCCTCTGTTGGCTTTGTCGTTTTGTTTGGAGTCTTCGTCGTTTTGTTTGGAGTCTTTGTCGTTTTGTTTGGAGTCTTTGTCGTTTTGTTTGGAGTCTTTGTCGTTTTGTTTGGAGTCTTTGTCGTTTTGTTTGGAGTCTTTGTCGTTTTGTTTGGAGTCTTTGTCGTTCCCTCTGTTGGCTTTGTCGTTTTGTTTGGAGTCTTTGTCGTTTTGTTTGGAGTCTTTGTCGTTTTGTTTGGAGTCTTTGTCGTTTTGTTTGGAGTCTTTGTCGTTTTGTTTGTAGTCTTTGTCGTTTTCCCCCCTTTCTCCAACTCTAACAGTTTTCTTTCAATTCGTATAACCTCTATTTGCTTCTCCACAAACTGTTTTTCCATCTCGACTTTCCTCTTTTCCATCTCGACTTTCCTCTTTTCCATCTCAACTTTCCTCTTTTCCATCTCCACTTTTTTCTTTTCCCTCTCGACTCTATTCTTTTCCATCTCGACTCTCTTCTCCTCCAGTTTCACTTTCTTCTCCTCCATCTCGACTCCCTTCTCCTCCATCTCCACCTTCTTCTCCTCCATCTCCGCTTTCTTCTCCTCCATCTCTACTTTCGCCTCTTCCACCTCTAATGGCATCGCTAGATCCAGCTCTGCTTCCTTTCTTTCAGTCCCCAAGTCTGCTTTACTTTTCCCTGCTGGTTGCGTTGTTGTATCCTTGAGAGTGTTGACTTCACTTTCTGATAGCAGAAAAAAAAGCAAGACAATTCACTGCTGAGGATCACACAGTCTGTTGCTGTTTTAATTCCTAAGTTATTTTCACCACAGACCATGTCTTTAAAAGCAAAGCATCTTACTGGCTGAAAAGCATGTCAGTCATCGGGGGGGAAGCAGCTGGTTGGTTACTGACAGGAAACAAGGGGTGGGGAGAATTTCCCTCACCAAGAATGCATGGCGTGCAATGAGAGATGTTCTTTAACCTAGTCCTACTCATGCTAAGGTGACCATATGGCTCAGTGTTCATCGGGACAGGTCAGGCTTTTCAGCTTAACCCCAATGCATTCTGGTACGTGTTACCTGTCTCAGGTACCATTCTGAAGAGAAGCAGGACTACGCTTACCAGAATGCAATGGGGTTGCGGGTTGAAAAACCTAAACTCTCTCGCTAAACACGGAGCCATATGGTCACCTTAATGTTTGCTAAAACACGGGGTTCTGTTTAAGTGTACATTTGAGACCTAATTAGTGAATAGATGTGCATGGTAAAGGTATTTTAACTCAGAGAACTTTAACTTAGGGCAGCAGTGTGGAGTAGTGGTTAGGGCTCTGGACTCTTGACCGGAGGGTCGTGGGTTCAATCCCAGGTGGGGGGGACACTGCTGCTGTACCCTTGAGCAAGGTACTTTACCTAGATTGCTCCAGTAAAAACCCAACTGTATAAATGGGTAATTGTATGTAAAAATAATGTGATATCTTGTAACAATTGTCAGTCGCCCTGGATAAGGGCGTCTGCTAAGAAATAAATAATAATAATAATAAATATCACGTTTAAAAATTCGAATGCATGTTTGCTGTAATATGTTGTAACGGACACCCCCTAGCGGCAGATCAATTAATAACACTGACGTCAGCCTTGTCTCTCCACTTCAGAGACGTTGGGTTTTGAACCGGAGGTTTTGCTGGTGACGTGCAGCCCTGGCCCCGCTTTTCCATTCAATGCGTCTCTTTCCAAACGCTGGTCAGTGGAAAAAGGAGCAATTTAACGCAACGACGACGCAGGAGATGGATTTTCATGCTAAGCAAACGCCAGGGACGTGTTTCTGTAAGCGTTGGTTATTATGAACCTCGTTCAAGTACATTTCTTACCCGTCGTTTGTAAAACCAGGAGTTTGCTGATGTCTTCGGGGTCGGCGGACGGGCACTGTTCCGGGTCACAGACTGAGCAGCTAGTCCGGTCGCAAGGGATTTTTTGCAATAATTTCTTGCGGTCGATTTGCGCCGTTATCCCGCCATTAATATGAGTAGCGCTCCTTTCCCGGGCTTTCATCCCGAGGTCACACACGCACATCCAGCGGCTCCATTCACCGAAATGCACTTTCCCTTCAAAAAATACATAAAATAAATCAAATATTAATAATACTGCACGTAATTAAAGAATGCAATTACATTGTAACACTAACAACCAAAGGATTTATCTTTTATATTGAAAAAAAACTCCTTTTTTTAATGTAGGCCTTTACTGTTTTCAGTTTTGAACCGCTGTTACAAAACCTGAATGGCGTTGCCTTCGTTTTATAACCTCCAACCGCTGCAAGTGTTGCGAAGAGAAATTTGCTGGAGAATTCCTATTTTGATGAACACTAAAACTAGACCTTTTTTTCAGTGTAAATATTAGCAGAAAGTTGCATAAACTTAATAATGGTTTATAGGAAACGCTTTAATTCTCTATGAAAACTCAAATAATAATAATAATAATAATAATAATAATAATAATAATAATAATAATAATAATAATAATAATATAAGACTCTATTTATGTACCAGTGCCACAATTATGATTGAGAAAGACGTTCCCCGCATCGCTCTAATTAATAATATAACAGGCTATAAATAAAGTACCCCAGGCTATCACATATTTGTCCATTAGTTCGTTTCCTACCGTTAGAAGCGTCAATCTCGCTGTTGTCGGAGACGAAAACGTACAAGCAAAATATAAAGGAGGCGGCGATAAAGTTTTTGAATGTTTTCATTCTCGGGGGAGCCGTATCAGTCCAGAGATGATCGACACAAAGAGGAGGAGAGGCGATACCTTTTACTGGACTAACTAAACAATAAATAAAGATCTCTGCTTCAGGCGAAACCGAGACTGATGTTGATATTCAAAAGTTTGCGTCAGAACTTTAACAAAAAGAACCCTTTTTGAATCGCTACCATTCTTAATGCAAGGGGGAAAAGCTGTATAATAAACTATGACAATAACAAAGACAAAATAAATAAATAAACGATATTAATACAAATAGCAACAAAAAAAATCAATATAAGGAAATAAATAATAGTAACAAAAATTATATTCTGTATATATAACTGTGACGTAATCACACACAGAGACATGAGTCCGATATACGCGCCTTGCAAAGGAGCTGTCTGTTTTGCACAGCGGTATCGGCGCTAGGCTTCGGTGCGAGAGGACGCGGGTTCAAAGGAGCTGTCTGTTTTGCACAGCGGTATCGGCGCTAGGCTTCGGTGCGAGAGGACGCGGGTTCAAAGGAGCTGTCTGTTTTGCACAGCGGTATCGGCGCTAGGCTTCGGTGCGAGAGGACGCGGGTTCACGCCCGCCCCCCGCCTGTGTGTGGATTGCCTCGCCCTGTGTGATGCGCCTGCCTGCGGTTAACCGAGATCTCTACATATATTAAATACATTATAACCACATTGTGATTCAATGAAGCGGTGAATACACACGAGACTCGACTTAGTTTCTTATAGTTAACAAGGAACAGTGATTTATAAAACAGACACAAATGTCGGGGATAAACGTAGTGTAACCTTGTGTACACAGATGTATATGTAAGCCCCTCAGAACAAGACCACAATACTAGGTAAGTAGGATTATTATTATTATTATTATTATTATTTATTTCTTAGCTGACGCGCTTATCCAGGGCGACTTACAATTGTTACAAGATATCACATTATTTTTACATACAATTCCCCATTTATACAGTTGGGTTTTTACTGGAGCAATCTAGGTAAAGTACCTTGCTCAAGGGTAAAGCAGCAGTGTCCCCCACCTGGGATTGAACCCACGACCCTCCGGTCAAGAGTCCAGAGCCCTAACCACTACTCCACACTGCTGCCCTCTCCATTTATAAATAGACTTTTTTTCAAAAAAGTTATCTTTTATTTAATTTTTTTTATAAATGTATTTGCAAACGTCTACGGCGAGTTTAAAGTTATGAATAATATAATTGGATCGTAATATTTATTTCATGTGTTCATTATCGTGTATGCCGCCAGGTGAGTTTGTTGTCACGGTTTATTAATGTCACTTCACAGACACTAGAGGGCGCTTCTGTTCAGAAAACCCGGGGACTGGATTTGATGATATTGCTGCTCAATTTGATATTTATCTTTTGGGAAATGTGTCATTATCCGTTAGAGCTGGATGATCGCCTTTACCTTGTTTTAATTTCCCGTTCCTCTCCAGTTTCTCTGCGATACGAATGGACCAGCTTGACATCATTTTTTTTTTTGATCATTAATGAACATTTCTGTACTGTGGGTGTTGTCGAGTGATTGAAAACGAGACATGTTGTGTTTTGAATTGAAAGCGATGGTGTCGAGGAGTCGAATGGGTCAAAGTTCAAGTATATTTTCCTCTAGAGGAATTATCACTTTTTGACGTCACTATTGTGGTATTCCCATATGAAAACCAAGGAGAGAGACGCTGTTCTGTGCCCTAGAACACAACGATATATGTTGTATGTAAAAATAATGTGATATCTTGTAACAATTGTAAGTCGCCCTGGATAAGGCGTCTGCTAAGAAATAAATAATAATAATAAAAATAATTTACATTGCGAGCCCTTTCCTTTCACTTTTCCTGGTAAGCATTCTCATCATCAGATTCGCTGAGTTTATCGTCACTGTGACGTCACAGGCAGCACCACGGAGAAGCCAGCGCTGCCCTCCAGTGGGGAACACAAGCACTGCAGCTCGGAGCCCCAGAAAATCCCTACCTTAGTGATAAATTAAAAACCTGCCGTGTTTTAATGAAAACTCAACATTGCCATCAAATACTATTAATAAACACTCTCCCTCTTCCTTTTGATATTTCGCTGCCCCTCTCTCTTACCTCGCCTTCTCTGTCTCCCTTCCCATTTCTTCTCTTACTGCCTGGTCTCCTCCTATCTGTCCTCTCTCTCTCTCTCTCTCTCTCTCTCTCTCTCTCTCTCTCTCTCTCTCTCTCTCTCTCTTTTTGCTCTTGCACCCCACAGGTCAGTGCTCAAATGAGGAGAGAGAGGGGTTGGTGTGGATTAGCTCAGTAAGAGACTTTGGGCATCAGAAATAGTCCACTCAGCCTGATTGTGTGCAGTAATGCATTGGGAGAGGAGAGGAGAGGAGAGGAGAGGAGAGGAGAGGAGACATGGACAGATGTTTAAGCTGTGCAAGGTGACTGCAAGACTGACTGTGAGTGACAGCTGAGTTGTCATGGAAACGCTGGAGGGCTGCAGACAGAGAAAGACAGAGCGAGAGGGTTTTGCTGAACATGCATTAGTGCACAGACTAGGAACTGCTTCACACATCTGGAGAGATGAAGCGAGAGAGAGAGAGAGAGAGAGAGAGAGAGAGGGTGAAGGAGGGCGATTGCAGCTGGAGAGATAACAGGGAAAGGACAGCAGTGAATGACAACACTGCAGCACTGCACCACAATGCAGGGTTAGCAGGTATTAAAGCTAGTGATTTAATAGGCTTGGTGGGGGTGGGATGGGGTGGGGTGAGCTGGGGCGTTCAACTCATATTCCAGATGGAGGGATGTAGGAGGGGAAGAGAGGAGGATGAAAATCAGAAAGAGATTTGTAGGCAGGGCGAGCGAGATTATACTGACAAGAGATGAGATTAGAGAATACACAGCAGGGGATTATATAAGAGAACACACGACACACACACACAGTGAGACACACACACACACACACTAACACACACACCCAGAGACGCACACACACACACTAACACAAACACAAACACCCAGACACACACACACTAAGACACACACACAGTGACATCCACACACACAGTGAGACACACGCTGACACACAAAGACAGACACACACACACACACACTAACACAAACACAAACACACACACCCAGGAACACACACACACTAAGACACACTCACAGTGACATCCACACACACAGTGAGACACACGCCGACACACAAAGACAGACACACACACACACACACACAGTTGTACAGGAGTCAAGGATTTAAATCCTAATCATTTTACATAAGGATAACGTGCAGTCAGCCCCTCCCCCCGACAGCCCTGAGCTCTGCGCTCGCTGCATGTTGCTGGGGAGATGCAGAGAGACGCACTGAGCATGAGCAGCCAGAGAGACAGACTGGGGGAGGGGGGAGAGCGCTGCAGCATCCGAAACTGCAGCTCTGCAAAATCCACCCAGCATCTCTCTCTCTCTCTCTCTCTCTCTCTCTCTCTCTCTCTCTCTCTCTCTCTCTCTCTCTCTCTCCCCTTGCTGCATAAACTTAAAGTGAACGCAGCTGAGAAAGCAGTTCTATAAAGCTGACAGACCAGTTGTGCACTTCCAGTAGAACCACTGTCTGTTTGTCTGTCTGTCTGTCTGTCTGTCTGTCTGTAGTACCATTATAGTGCGACTGTCTGTCTGCATTGCCCTTGTAGTGCCACTGTCTGTCTGTCTGTCTGTGCACAGTTACAGAAAGTTCTCAGTTGCTATGCCTTGTTCTCAAAATATCTGTTCCACTTGCACTTCCTGGGTCATTTCGCCTCAGCAGTGTCTTCTGGGTCATGCTGCTGTCAGTCAATAGGAGGAGGCAGCTGGTTGGTTACTGACAGGAAGGGGTGGGACTGGGGACCAAGGAAGTGCAACACTAACTGAAAGCATGGCTTGCAAACAGAGATTTCTTTAACCTAGCATAGTACCAGATATTTTGCGATGCCATGTGTTTCTTTCAACAGAGACCTATATAACACATTTCATTTTAAAAGAATCATTTTGAAGTTATATAAATGACACAGAGAGAGAGATTGACACCCACAATTTTAAACACACAAAAAAATCTTTTCTTTATTTTTCTTTATTTCTCATTTAGGTTCCACAGTTTTCATATAATAACAGGCATTAAATATTATTCTATATCTTTTTATATATATATATAGAAAAAAAGAATTAAAAGCATAGAAGTAGAGTCCATTCATTCTGCAGAGATTGGGATTACAGAAGCGAAAACATTAGTGTTCTTCATCAGTTCCAACCTTACATTATCACTATAGTGTGTGTGTATATATATATATATATATATATATATATATATATATATATATATATATATATATGTAATCTTCAGACCAAGAGCCAGTTATGTGCACCAAAGCATTTTTAAGATTCCTTTTCAGATTTGAAATGCTTGACAAAAATGAATCTTATGAAGGTGGAGGAGCATGAGATTGTATTGCTTAACTCTGCTAAAATTGCACATAACTGTTCCTTTGTTTTAAAGATTCCCATATATATATATATACAGAGCAACTTATCACTATTATAACACAGACACACTCTGTCAATGACAGCCCACGAACCGGGAGACCAAGAGTCCCAACCCCTGCCCGAGATCGACAGATCATTCTGCAGCCTCTTCGTGATGTTAATTGTTAATCAGCACAATAAAAAGTCACTGCATCAGCACTAAAACAGAGTTTGTCATTTTTCGATCACATCTAGTGAATTTTATCCAAATATAAGTGATAAGTTTATTTTGATGCTCAAATATAAGTGATATGTTTCTTTTGATGCTCAGTATATATATATATATATATATATATATATATATATATATATATATATATATATATATATATATATATATATAGCAGTAGCATAGGAAAGAGAACTCCACTCTCCACACTGCAGAGCGCTCTAGCAGTATAGGAAAGAGAACTCCACTCTCCACACTGCAGAGCGCTCTAGCAGTATAGGAAAGAGAACTCCACTCTCCACACTGCAGAGCGCTCTAGCAGTATAGGAAAGAGAACTCCACTCTCCACACTGCAGAGCGCTCTAGCAGTATAGGAAAGAGAACTCCACTCTCCACACTGCAGAGCGCTCTAGCAGTATAGGAAAGAGAACTCCACTCTCCACACTGCAGAGCGCTCCAGCAGTATAGGAAAGAGAACTCCACTCTCCACACTGCAGAGCGCTCCAGCAGTATAGGAAAGAGAACTCCACTCTCCACACTGCAGAGCGCTCTAGCAGTATAGGAAAGAGAACTCCACTCTCCACACTGCAGAGCGCTCTAGCAGTATAGGAAAGAGAACTCCACTCTCCACACTGCAGAGCGCTCTAGCAGTATAGGAAAGAGAACTCCACTCTCCACACTGCAGAGCGCTCTAGCAGTATAGGAAAGAGAACTCCACTCTCCACACTGCAGAGCGCTCTAGCAGTATAGGAAAGCGAAGCGGGAATGAATAACACACTTAAAGGGAAAGAGTTTTATTTTTGATTGTGCCCCGTTACATCCCCTTGTCAAGTTAAACAAGCTGCCTTGATGTCTGAATTGGCCTGGGCAGCCTAACTGAAGGGTGTAAAAGATGCATTTCAGCATTTCACAAATTCATTGTCAGCAACAACGTGAGTCTGATTACATCTATCAAAGATTTACAAATAAGCCGTGCAGGGGTGTTCATAAAGGAGTAAGAAGCAGGGCTTTGTAATGAATACCTTCTCACATAGCCTTTACTAATCCAGCTGGGGTAGACATGTACACACAATACACACAATATATATATATATATATATATATATATATATATATATATATATATATATATATATATATATATATATATTTGTGGCAGAGTAGGGGGAGGAGGAAAAGAGAAGAGGAAAAATGTAGTCCAGGGGTGTGATAGAGGACTACATCACCCAGAATGCCTTGGGTTTGTAATTCGAACCAGGATTGGAAACAACAATGCATTCTGGGTGATGTAGTCGTCTGTCACACCCCTGGACTACATTTTTTCCTCTCTTCTCCCCCTACTCTGCCACTATATAATATAAGGGATGGAAATAAGACTCTTATTGCAAAGCAGTTTCACTCATTCACTTATATATATATATATATATGTATAGGTCACAAGCTCAGGTGAGTCTTATTAAACTCATAGTGAAACCAGGAATGGATCAAACTGCTATGCAACAGGAGTCTTATTCCCATCTCTGCATATATATATATATATATATATATATATATATATATATATATATATATATATATATATACACACTTTTTATGGTAAAACGTTTAAACTACATCTGTGCACATTCTCCTCCAGACAAACACATTTGGATTTTGTTTCCAATTTTGTTTCATAACCAAAATGAGAGGAAGCAAAATAAGAAAGCCAGAAGCCAAGACAGTATTTGCAAGGTGCGGGGGGGTGGGGCGGAGAAGAGAGAGCGAAGGGGAGTGGAAGAAAGGGAGAGAGATGGAGTGGGGGTGAGAAGGGAAAGGGGGAGAAGAGAGAGAGAGAGGGAATTCATTTCGTAGCAGGGTATAGGATACAGCCTGTTGTAAAAAAAAAGGACAAGAGATACAAGGATTGAGTATTAAGAGGAAGCAGGAGAGAGAGGTCTGCGTCGGTTCAATTATCAGTTGAAGACAAGGGTCGTGATGTGACCAATAAGGAAGGAGGGAGTGAAAAAAGCTGAGTGAAAGAAGCCACCGAGAGCGCGTGTTCATAGTCCCAGGTTAGGTCTATTAAAAGACATTTCTCTTTTTTTTTAATTGACATTTTTCCTTCCTTAAGTTGTGTTACCTCACAGCTCATCTCCAGGTTGATCTCTGCTCATAGATCGCAGTGTTAATGCAGGGTTTCTGCTCATAGATCGCAGTGTTAATGCAGGGTTTCTGCTCATAGATCGCAGTGTTAATGCAGGGTTTCTGCTCATAGATCGCAGTGTTAATGCAGGGTTTCTGCTCATAGATCGCAGTGTTAATGCAGGGTTTCTGCTCATAGATCGCAGTGTTAATGCAGGGTTTCTGCTCATAGATCGCAGTGTTAATGCCGGGTTTCTGCTCATAGATCGCAGTGTTAATGCGGGGTTTCTGCTCATAGATCGCAGTGTTAATGCCGGGTTTCTGCTCATAGATCGCAGTGTTAATGCAGGGTTTCTGCTCATAGATCGCAGTGTTAATGCAGGGTTTCTGCTCATAGATCGCAGTGTTAATGCAGGGTTTCTGCTCATAGATCGCAGTGTTAATGCAGGGTTTCTGCTCATAGATCGCAGTGTTAATGCAGGGTTTGTTCGGAAATTGAATGTTTTTTTAAACCAGCTTTAGAAGATCTGGACTACATTTTCCCTCTCTCCTCCCCCCTATTGATTTAATTCTTGATATATACATATAGATTGTTTTTGTATGTTCTGTGAGGAGCTGGTTTGTGAAGTGTGTTGGCAGCAGGACTCGAGGCAGAAAAGAGAAAGTGGAAGAAAGAAGGAAAGAGAGAGAAGAAAGGAGAGAAAGAGGAGAAAGAGAAGAGAGAAAGGAGAAAGAATGAGAGAAACAGGAGAGGAAGAGAAGAAGAGAGGAGAAAGAGATGAGAGAAGAAAGAGAAGATTGAGAGAAATAGGAGGAAGAGAAGAAAGGAGAGAAGATGAGAGAAAGAGGAGAGGAAAGAAAGAAAGGAGAGAAAGGAGAAGAGAGAAAGGAAAGAAAGAAGAGGAAAGAATGAGAAATAGAAGAGGAAGAAAGAAAGGAGAGAGAAAGAGAACGGAGAGAGAAGAAAGAAAAAGAAAAGGAGAGAAAAAGAAGAGAAAGAATGAGAAAGAAAGAGAAGAGAGAGAAGAGGAGAGATGAAAGAAAAAAGAGGAGAAGAACAAAAGAAAGAGACCCTTATAAAAGCTCACCACGGTAATTGGTTACTATGCATAGTTTGCTATGGTTTGCCATGTTATCTGTTTTGCTCTACCTGTATATGCTGAATTGTCATCTCAGCCCATTGAGTTGAATGGAAAGTCAAGGGCTGGACGCGAAGGACAAACCATACAGATCCAAGACGCCTTACCATTCAACTGAAGAGCAAGCTCTGTAGGGGAGAGGCAGGTACTGATGTCAGCATTATTAACTCATCAGCCAATGGGAGGAAATCCATTGCCCCTCTCTGGTCTTTACAATGCTTGCCTATGCTTTACCATGCTTGCACTGTGCTTGATTACACTTTGCTGGGCTTTTACTGTGGGGAGACTTTTTTTATAAGGTGAAAAAAAGAGAAGTTTGTCCTGTGGTGGCCACCGTTCTCTTTTCTGGATTCTAACAGGTTTTCTGGTTGGTGTGGAGGATGTAGGAGACATGGGGGGCGAAAACACATTCTAACAACCCCCCCCCCCAACAAACAACAAGAGACACCCCTCTTCAGAACAGCCCCACCCCCGTACCCCTTACCCACAATTCCACTTCACAATCGCTTCATCTTATTGGCTCCCAGATATCTCGCTTGCCGAATCAACAGCAAGTCCTGTCCAAAATGATATCGATCTATCTATTGGTGGGGGAAACCTGTTATGAAGGGGTGGGGGTGTTATGAAAGGGGAGGGGGTGAGGGCCAGGGTTTTTGGGGAGTGGAGAGGGGGAGTGGAAGGAAAGGGGGGGGGTGTATTTTGATAAGATGAGGGCCAGGGTGATGTTTTTATATATTGTCAATTCTCAATAGGAAGGAGACGCGGCCGGCGAATTTGTCTCGATCGTTGTCGACTTTGATGTTTCTTGCCATGATCCTGCATTCAATATTAATGTCGGTGTTCATGGTCAAGTTGAGAAATTTCACAGCAACTAGTGGCTGGGAATAGTTCACCTGAGAGGAGGAGGGGGGGGGGGACAAAAAAAAGGGGGGGTGTCAAAATGGTATTTCCCATTCAAATTCCCATTCCCAAGCTACATTCCCATCCGTAATACTCCATATCATCTCCATATCAAACTGGATCCGCTTCCATCTGCAGTGAAATCTGCAACAACAGCCCCCTGTCTGCATCGCGGGTTTGCATAATCGCTGTTTAGAAATCCATTCGCAGACCTCCAGTGTTCCCCTGACAGTATATTCACTGCCCTTCACGTTCAGCATATTTTAAAACCCGCCTCTCTCTCTCTCTCTCTCTAGCGTCCTTCGTATCAGACCCTTGTTTCCTTAATCCAGGGTATATCCTGGTGCTGTGAAATGCTCTAAAAAGCCACCTGTGGTTTATCAGGGTATAGGTGGATGAAATCAATGGTTTAGTGCTGGACTGTGCCTCTGCGTTATTATTTCGTAGCTTACCTGGGCATGTTTGCCATAGTAAGGGTAGTACATCAGATTGAAGGTGCCATTTGGAGGGAAATAGGCAATCGGTCCAATCTTATCAGAGTCTTCTTTCTATGAACAGACAACAAGAACTGGGTTACAAACTCACACTAGCCCTGCTGCTGCTGCTGCTGCTGCTGTTGCACCCAGTCCTGGGGTTCAGAGCTCCCCTCAATGAAGTCTGTTATTATTATTAATATTGAAATGATCAGGAGCCAGGAGTTTGAGCAGGGTTACAAACTCACACTAGCCCTGCTGCTGCTGCACCCAGTCCTGGGGTTCAGAGCTCCCCTCAATGAAGTCTGTTATTATTATTAATATTGAAATGATCAGGAGCCAGGAGTTTGAGCAGGGTTACAAACTCACACTAGCCCTGCTGCTGCTGCACCCAGTCCTGGGGTTCAGAGCTCCCCTCAATGAAGTCTGTTATTATTATTAATATTGAAATGATCAGGAGCCAGGAGTTTGAGCAGGGTTACAAACTCACACTAGCCCTGCTGCTGCTGCTGCTGCTGCTGCACCCAGTCCTGGGGTTCAGAGCTCCCCTCAGTTTTATATATATACACACACACACACACACACACACACACACACACACAAAGTATATATTTATAGATATAGTAGACGTGGCTAACAGAGGTGAAAGGTTGAATGGAATGAGACAGGATGTTCAGTACCCGGCAAATTAGGATTCTCCAGAGAAGCTCCAAACAGCTAAAAGTCAAGGTAATGGCAGCTTGAGAGAAAAATGATGAGAGCTCAGCACTGGAGCAACAGGACCCCAGAATCACTCGGAATGACTGAAGCAAAACACCAGGAAACAACAGGGAGGCGACGCACACACATTCAGAGCAGATCTAGCAGGGGCCGGTTTGTCCAAGCTCCTGGCCCTTGCCTACCTGCTCATTCCAATAACACATATGTTAATCGCACAAAGGTGCTTTGTCGTTGCTGTCTACTTGACTAAGGAGTCCGTTAGAGCATTTTACAGCACCAGGGAGTCCAGCCTGACTGCATTAACCCTGTATTTATAACGTGGTTGATGCAATCCTGGGTGAATCCCAGCAGTGCTGTAAAATGCTTGAATGCTCTAATGTTTTATGAACCAAAGACTAAACTAGACTTTTCTCTTCTGGTTCTTATTGCCATTACTTACATCCTGTGTTTAATTCAAGACGTTTGGGTGAACTACTGATACTGTTTCAATTGTAAGGCAGTGGCTGTGTGTCTTTTGAGTTGATCCACCCCTTTGGATGCAGTTTCCTTTTGTTTTGCTGGCAGTACACTAGCTAGGCACTAGGTGGCGCTGGTGCTTACTAAAAGGCTTTTGGGCTGATCTGGCCTACGTTGCCTATGTCTGTGGCAGTGCAACCAGAACTGAAGAGCAGCTCCTGAACTCGCATAGTCAAAGCAAAGCAGACTGATCAAGTTAACAGCATTAAGAAGCACTCAGAGTGACAGGAAGGAGTCGCACGCACACATTTCTCTTACCCAGGTGTCCTTGCCCACTTTGTATTTCTGAAAGGGAGCGAATGAGAAAGAGGGGCGGCATGAAATGATGGAGGAGACATGCAGTTTGAAAAATGAACACAAGTTGCAAAAAAAAACGAAGCAATGAAACTACAATGTCAGGGGAGGCGGGGTGAGGGCATCAAGTTTACAACTGTTGCAACCGGAGGCAGTGTGCTCCAGTGGTTAAAGAAAAGGGCTTGTAACCAGGAGGTCCCCGGTTCAAATCCCACCTCAGCCACTGACTCACTGTGTGACCCTGAGCAAGTCACTTCACCTCCTTGTGCTCCATCTTTCGGATGAGATGTAATTGTAAGTGACTCTGCAGCTGATGCATAGTTCACACACCCTAGTCTCTGTAAGTCGCCTTGGATAAAGGCGTCTGCTAAATAAATAAATAATAACTGCAGCTAACACCCATTCTGCAAGTCTATTGGTTACATTGGTGTCAAATGTGCAGCTGTGAAAGGAATATGTTACGGCAAACGCGTTTTTAATCGTCTGGTAGGGCTGTATGTTAAAGAAAGTTCTTTGTTTGCATGCCTTCCTTTCCAGGAAGTGGTTTACTACTTTACTTCCTGTGTGTCCCGGTCACGTCACGTGTCAGTCACTAGGGGAAGCAGCTGATTGACAGGAAGGAAGCCAGTAAAGGGGGTGGGGACAGTCCTCCAGGTGACCAAGGAAGTGCAAGATAAAAGCAGGGCTTGCAAACAGAGATTTCTTTAACCTAGCGTAGCACCAGATATCATGCGTTTTGTTTTTTTTTCAAAACCTGCTCATGTGAGACTTATAATGGATGAATATGCATGGCAGAGAAAATTAATGGACAGTTTTGTTAGCTACAGACTTTAATGTTAGGAGATTCGCCAAATGTTAAAACAAATTGGGGAAAATAATTTACCTTTCCTGTGCAGGTGACAAATGGAGCTTCTCCATCTCCTGGCTTCATCCCAATAACCTGCAAACCGTACAGAGCAGAGCATTACAGGGCAGAGTCTCCCATGATCCTTAGCACTGACCCTCCACTTCCCTGCAGGGTCTGGGACCTTGTTATAAATGATCAATTATTTGTCTATTTTTTAATACACATTTTTCAACAATAATTTGTTGTTATATATTATTATTATCGGAGACTGTGTGGTCCAGTGGTTAAAGAAAAGGGCTTGTAACCAGGAGGTCCCCGGTTCAAATCCCACCTCAGCCACTGACTCATTGTGTGACCCTGAGCAAGTCACTTAACCTCCTTGTGCTCCGTCTTTCGGGTGAGACGTAATTGTAAGTGACTCTGCAGCTGATGCATAGTTCACACACCCTAGTCTCTGTAAGTCGCCTTGGATAAAGGCGTCTGCTAAATACACAAATAATTATTATTATTTCTTAGCAGACGCCCTTATCCAGGGTGACTTACAATTGTTACAAGATATCACATTACTTTTTACATACAATTACCCATTTATACAGTTGGGTTTTTACTGGAGCAATCTAGGTAAAGTACCTTGCTCAAGGGTACAACAGCAGTGTCCCCCACCTGGGATTGAACCCACGACCCTCCGGTCAAGAGTCCAGAGCCCTAACCACTACTCATTGGTAATTCATTGGTAATCACATTTTTTATATCAATATTTGTATCCTCTTTTGTTATATATATATATATATATATATATATATATATATATATATATATATATATATATATATATATTACAATCCATTTCACATTTGTAATCAAGTTTTTTGTAAAATATTTTTTCCTCTTTACAATCCAATTGTTTGGTTTTTTTCCCCCATCGATCGCAGTTTTTTTAAAATTTTTATAACAGATTTCCAGTACTCACGCGATTCAGCTTGATCAGCACACAGGGTTGTCCATTCCTATAGCCGTAGTATTGATCCTCCAGCCCGGAGCAATCTTCCAGCAGAGTGCGGTTAAACTGGCAGGAGCGTTTCGGGTTGTTGCGCACATCGCTGTTATCATCCTGAGTGAAGTACTTCCCAGGGGTGCAAAATTCATTGTTGGCTGCCTGGAGACTGTCGTTGTAGGCTGCAGAGAGAGAGACAGAGGGGGCAGAACTTCAGCAGGCTTGGTGGTCCAGTGGTTAAAGAAAAGGGTCTTGATACCAGGAGGTTCAAATCCCTGCACAGCCATCGACTCGCTGTGTGTGACCCTGAGCAAGTCACTGAACCTCCCTGTGCTCCGTCCTTCGGATGAGACAGTTCAGGATTTCAACTCACACCCCCAATGCATTCTGGTAAGTGTAGTCCTGCTGTGAAAGGTACCTGAGCCCTACTTCCCATTAGCTACATTTTGTCATTGAATTTACACTGAAGACACTGAGAAAGACTTCTAGTGGAAACGTCAGTCATTGAATTTACACTGAAGACGCTGAGAAAGACTTCTAGTGGAAACGCTAGCCATTGATTTTACACTGAAGACACTGAGAAAGACTTCTAGTGGAAACGCTAGCCATTGAATTTACACTGAAGACCCTGAGAAAGACTTCTAGTGGAAACGTTAGTCATTGAATTTACACTGAAGACACTGAGAAAGACTTCTAGTGGAAACGTTAGTCATTGAATTTACACTGAAGACCCTGAGAAAGACTTCTAGTGGAAACGTTAGTCATTGAATTTACACTGAAGACGCTGAGAAAGACTTCTAGTGGAAACGTTAGCCATTGAATTTACACTGAAGACACTGAGAAAGACTTCTAGTGGAAACGTTAGTCATTGAATTTACACTGAAGACCCTGAGAAAGACTTCTAGTGGAAACGTTAGTCATTGAATTTACACTGAAGACGCTGAGAAAGACTTCTAGTGGAAACATTAGTCATTGAATTTTTTATACTTCTTTTCGTGTTTCAAGAAATAGCTGCTGATACTATATGAGTGTTTTAATAGACTAGGCTCTGACAAGCTAGAAAATCACTCTATATATGAAGCCTCACTACCAGAAGAAGACAGAGAGAAAGACTTCTAGTCGAAGCGTTTGTCTTTGAGTTTACTAAGTTCAGCACTACTGCGGGTTTAATAGTTGTGGATGGTATGTTTGAATTACTTCTCGTGAAAATGTTAAAGGGAATTACTTGGGAAATCCAAATGTCGGGTAAGCAGGGAGGGGTGAAGGGCTGTACTCACGTAACAGGAATTCATTCAGGGTATTGACATAGCCGTCCCATGTCTCTGTATTGGACATACTGTAGGTAATCTCCAGTGTTTTAGATCTGGGTCTAATCATCATCCCTAGAGAGAGAGAGAGAGAGAGAGAGGGAGAGATTCAGTGGTGTCATCCTAAATCTGAAGGT
>CM060288.1:7514688-7537188 GCA_030684275.1 Acipenser oxyrinchus oxyrinchus
CTGTACGCAGTGTGTAAAAGTGCATGCAAGATAATGCGAGAGACCCCCTTCCTCCCTCCCTCCCTCCCCCATTCCACCGGTACTAAAGCTGAAGGAGGGGCCGCTCTCCGCATTGAAGTCGATTCATGAATTCATCGGAGTTCCGTGGGTACTCATTACAGGGAGTATTGTTCTATTCAATTCTACATGCTGGAATCTCACGCCGCACAGCTGTAGTTTAGCTCAGTAACCGCCCCTGTAAATGACCGGCACCGCTCACCACACCGCTGTCATGCTCAGTCTCGTTTATCAGCACATTTAAAAAATACCAGAAAGGGAGTCGTTCGCTCGGAGGAGTGTCTGTGTGTGTGTCTGTGTGTGTGTGTGTGTGTGTGTGTGTGTGTGTGTGTGTGTGTGTGTGTGTGTGTGTGTGTGTGTGTGTGTGTGTGTGTGTGTGTGTGTGTGTGTGTGTGTGTGTGTGTGTGTGTGTGTGTGTGTGTGTGTGTGTGTGTGTGTGTGTGTGTGTGTGTGTGTGTGTGTGTGTGTGTGTGTGTGTGTGTGTGTGTGTGTGTGTGTGTGTGTGTGTGTGTGTGTGTGTGTGTGTGTGTGTGTGTGTGTGTGTGTGTGTGTGTGTGTGTGTGTGTGTGTGTGTGTGTGTGTGTGTGTGTGTGTGTGTGTGTGTGTGTGTGTGTGTGTGTGTGTGTGTGTGTGTGTGTGTGTGTGTGTGTGTGTGTGTGTGTGTGTGTGTGTGTGTGTGTGTGTGTGTGTGTGTGTGTGTGTGTGTGTGTGTGTGTGTGTGTGTGTGTGTGTGTGTGTGTGTGTGTGTGTGTGTGTGTGTGTGTGTGTTCAGGCTACATCTCTATAAATATCATACGCTGTTACAGAAGCTCTTTCGGAATAACGAGGGGATGTCGGTACACAGGGAGACCTGCGCCATGCTGTCCTGCAGCATTAAGCGCAGATTATGACAAGCAATTCTGCATTCGACTAACGGGGACGAGAGTGGATAGCAAGATGCGGATTGTCGGCTTAATCAAGCGACATTTTAAAACGCGGGCTGTCCTTGACAATACCATTATTATTATTATAATGATTATGATTTCCTTTCAAATCGCGTTTCTATAGAATAGATACGGATTGAGGAGGCAGGGGGGGGGGGCGGTTGAAAGGATGGGGAGGGACACACATACGTTACTAAAGAAATAGAAATTCTCAGAAGCCTAAATATCCACTATTAATCGATTAAGTGCGGCTGCATGGTAAAGGGGTGCCGCATATCGATTAAACAGCGCGCACACAGCCCCAACTGATCAGACCTATCGATCACAGGTGAACACCTAAGCTTTTTAATTTTTTATTTATTTATTTATTTATTTTTTAATCATTCGCTTAGCATCTCTACAATTCTAGGTTTGGTCTACGCACTCTACGGCAAAACCCGTACTGTCATATATATATATATATATATATATATATATATATATATATATATATATATATATATATATATATATATATATATATATGAACAGATTAAAAACGTGCGCGGCTTCTGTGCAATACACACATGAAACATGCAATGAACCATTTTTTTTTCTTGCCAATATCATTTATTAATTCTGCCTTGTGCTAAATACTGCCTCCCCCATTCTCCTATGCGGACAGCATCGCAAAAACATCTGCAACATTCAGTCCCTGCGGGCGTTTGAATACACGAATATAGAAGCAATATTAGAACCATCGGAACCCTGTGTGCAGAACGGTTCTTTAATAGAACCCGAATAAAATGAGAATTCCAAACAACGCCCGAAGGTTCGACGCCCGTAGGGGAGGGTTGAGGGGAAAGGGGTACCCCCAAAAAGCTTTTTAATATCGGCTTACCCCAACTGCTCCCGGTTCTGCCCATAAATTCACGGGTCCTCGGGTTCCAGAAGAATTCTTTCCATTCGTCCAAAACGTCGCCGCAAGTCTTCTTATCTTTATTCGACATGATTCTTCCTTCTTATATACGAAACACAAATAATAATACTACTAATACAACGAATCAATCTCCTTTAGAAAAACGGAGCTCTTTAAAACACGGGGTCGCCTTTTTCCCTCAGCTTAAAAACCAAGCTGTGTATCTATTGAAACATATCGTATATAAATAAGGGTTACATACAGTATGTCTAGTGTATTGCGAACCCCGCTTTACCGAGCTTGTCTTTTTCGGTTGAATGTGTGTCAGCTCGTTTTACTGCAGTAGCCGGCTTAGCGGTGGTGTGCGTGTGTGCGGAGGTGGCGGTGGAGAAGATGGTTGATGGATCTGAGACCGGCTATTTAAAGGGAGAACACTTACTGCAGATCTGACAGCGAGGCCCCGCCCCCCGTCTGCCTCCCTCGCCCCCTTTTTATCTCTGAGGCGCCGGCAGTGCCGCTAATTCTTAAAGAAACAGCGTCCCTTTCTTAAGAGAGACTAGTGCAATAGTAACAAGCGTGTATATAGGGCTATTAATAACATAGCCATGCTTTCTGTCGCTGTAATAATAATCATAATAAGCCTTCTTAAATAATATAAAGCTCATATTTCATACCCGTGTTTAGTAATTCTGCTCCGGAGCGTTTCGTGTTTTTTACGAGAGCCTTTTTCTTTGTGTGTGTCGGGTTTGAAACCTATACGCGGATATTCGATTGACAGGCGGAAAAATGATACCTTCAAATTAAAAACACGTTGGTCTAAGTTACTTGGAGAAATTATTACAGCTTTTTTTTTTAATTCATACAAATCTTTATTGTGAGTCTGTATGTGTCTGTCTGTGCGTTTGAGTTGTGTGTGTGTTCTTGTGTGTGACAATATATGTGTGTGTGTGTCAAAACGTGTGGGACTGTCTGGGCCAGTCAATATCTGTCTGTCTGTCTATCTGTCTGTCTACCTGCCTCCCTGTCTATTCGATGCTCTGTCTGTCTGTCCAAAACTCCAGGCTTTACCTCAAATGCATTACAGTGTGTCTGTGCGTTGAGTGATGAAATCTACTGCAACAGCGCCCTCTGGTGTCAACCAGGGAGAACTAACCCCTCCTTCAAGCTCCGCAGCGATCTACGCAGCCCCCCCCTCTCCCTCCCTCCCTCCCTCCCTCCCTCCTCTCTTCTCCCCTTGTTCCCAGTATATGTACAACAGAGGACTGGTTTGGATCTACCCTACTGGGAGTTTCACTATTCATTTCTTTCAACATTAATTGCGTTCGATGCCGCCTCCCTGTGAGCCGGTAAACTGGGCAAAGCACACGCGCTATTGGTTCGAACAATGCACAGGTCGAGTTAAAACGTGTGTGTGTGTGTTTTCTTAATCAATAGCAAATGCCTTGTTTTTGGTTCCTTTAACTTTTTACAACGTTTGCTGTCTTTCAGAGCGCTTCTTATTATTGCTATTACACAAACACGTATTTATCAATTTTTATTTTTATTTGTTTTAATTTCTCTATTTGACCGTGAATCCAGGAACTGCTCTTCAGTTCTGCTCGCCATAGACATTTTATTCTAGGCTAGATCGACAGTCTTTCTAGAAGTAAGAGCCATTGTCACGTGTGTATCCTTTTGTTTTGCATGCAATACACAAGCTGTGCACTAGACGGCGCTGTTGCTTGCTAATATAAAGACACTTTGGATGCGGTTTTAAGATTGACTGCATTGTGCTTTTACCAGGGGGGGGATACCAAAGCAGTAAACTTTGAGAAGGGGGCTGGTTCATTATCCTCTCTGTGTTTTACTACACTTTGAGAAGGGGCTGGTTCATTATCCTCTCTGTGTTTTATTACACTTTGAGAAGGGGCTGGTTCATTATCCTCTCTGTGTTTTATTACACTTTGAGAAGGGGCTGGTTCATTATCCTCTCTGTGTTTTATTACACTTTGAGAAGGGGGCTGGTTCACTCTCTGTGTTTTACTACACTTTGAGAAGGGGCTGGTTCACTCTCTGTGTTTTACTACACTTTGAGAAGGGGGCTGGTTCATTATCTTCTCTGTGTTTTACTACACTTTGAGAAGGGGGCTGGTTCATTATCTTCTCTGTGTTTTACTACACTTTGAGAAGGGGGCTGGTTCATTATTTTCTCTGTGTTTTACTACACTTTGAGAAGGGGCTGGTTCACTCTCTGTGTTTTACTACACTTTGAGAAGGGACTGGTTCATTATCTTCTCTGTGTTTTACTACACTTTGAGAAGGGGCTGGTTCATTCTCTTCTCTGTGTTTTACTACACTTTGAGAAGGGGCTGGTTCACTCTCTGTGTTTTACTACACTTTGAGAAGGGGCTGGTTCATTATCCTCTCTGTGTTTTATTACACTTTGAGAAGGGGCTGGTTCACTCTCTGTGTTTTACTACACTTTGAGAAGGGGCTGGTTCATTATCCTCTCTGTGTTTTACTACACTTTGAGAAGGGCTTTTCAATTCACACAAGTAACCAAAATAAAAAAAAAACACGGGGTTACATTTTCATGTTTACTTTTAATAGTAGTGCACAGAATCCTTTTACAAAATCATTTATACAGAGGCCACAGACCATTTGGCAAAAAAAAGGCAAGAAAACTTAATTTATTTTTGTATTTATTACCATTATCATATTCATCATCGTCACCATTCTAATTATTAATAATGTTATTACTTTTGATATAAATCTTTTGATTTCTCAAATGCAAGAAGTGTCTTAGATACCTGTCTCTCTTCCCACGCACTAAGTTCAGAACAGCTGTACATTTTAACATTTCAATCTATTACCTTCACACAAACACAGTACACACTACAAGAGGGAGGGGCTTAGAAATCAGAATGATGTCATCTGGAGCCCTTGCTTTGTAGAGGTTTGACTGACATGCATCGTTTAATGGAGTTAAAACATGCAAATAAACCAGGGGAAAAAAAGGGCAGTGATAATATTGCAGGTGGTGAAAAGAGTGAAGAGAATGGATTTTAATGAAGTCTTAGTTAGAACTTCTTTAAAATGACAGTAATAATAATAATAATAATAATAATAATAATAATAATAATAATAATAATAATAATGCATAGCCCTCCACTCTTTACCGATTAGCAAATACATATTGTACATTCATCTATTCTTAAATAATCTCATAGGTCTCATTCCAAGTCATTATAAAACAAAATGTTATGAAAAAAAGCACATTTGAAGCAAAATATAAAGAATGCCCCAACCCATTGATTCTGGATCTTTCTGGTCTCGTTTGCAGTAATTCCTCTGTAACACGTCAAAAATGGAAGGAGTTTTGTCAGCAGTACACATTTCTGGCCATCAGGTGTCACTCTCGCTCCATGTAGTGTAACGTGCCAGTTGAACAAGGTGTTAGGAAACTGACGCCATTGCGGCTCTACCATAGAGTCAGCCGTGCGTACTAAACTATGGAGGCTTGAGCCAAGATGGCCGACGCAGGAGTTCAGTTTCCTAACCTGATCTGTTGAACCACGGCACAAAAAAGACAACGTTCAAATAAGTTCCGCGGTGTGATAAAGCGATGCTAACAGCAGGAAATAATACGAGACGGGATTATAAATAAATAAATAAATAAATAAATAAATAAATAAATAAATCCCGATTCGACATTTCGTAGGTACGTCAGAGATTTTAAACGTATGGCTTTGCGATATATATATGGTGAAGGATATTTTTAAATACGATGTGTTATGTTAAACATCACATATGAAACATCATACATGAACCAATATATTTTCTTTCTGTCTTAGAAATCATGATTTTTCTCAAGCTTAAAACACAATTCACAAAACCTTACACTTTCTAAGTCGCTTTCAAACGTCATTACAAATGCCTAACTTTCTATGGCAGGGACCTTGAGTTTCCATCGTTGTTCTCTGAATCTGACTTTACCCGGCTTTGAGACGCTTTGAGCTTGTCTGGAGGACTTACAGAGACTAGGGGGGTGAACTCTGCATCATCAACAACTGCTGCTGCTGCTGCAGAGTCACTTCCAATAGGAGCTTGTTTGTTTTGCGTCTCATCCGAAGGACGGAGCACAAGGAGGTTCAGTGACTTGCTCACACAGGGAGTCGGAGGCTCAGCCGGGATTTGAACCTCCTGGTATCAAGACCCCTTTCTCTAACTGCTGGAGCACCGAGACTCTGAAAGGTTTGCAGTTAAAATCCATGTGGGGTTCAAATGAATACCTTTAAGTGGGGCGTGGGGACTGGATTGGCCTGGTAAGAACGATGCTGACCCAAAGAGAAAGTATAAACCAGCAGAAACAAGGGTTAGCTTAGGTAAGATATGTAAGACAGGCACTTGAGAGTGCGTTTGAGAAGCACTGAGGATCCTCCATCAACGCTTACCTGCGGCGCGTCCGCTGCCCTCCGAGAGCTTAGGTAACTGACCCCTGCTTAGATAACTGACCATTATTAGATAAAGGGGCATTCAGAACAGAAAATAGGAGGCACTTTTTTACACAGAGAATCGTGAGGGTCTGGATCCAACTCACCCAGTAATGTTGTTGAAGCTGACACCCTGGGATCCTTCAAGAAGCTGCTTGATGAGATTCTGGGATCAATAAGCTACGAACAACCAAGCGAGCAAAGATGGGCTGAATGGGGCCTCCTCTCGTTTGTAAACTTTCTTATGTTCTTATGTTCTTGTGTTATTGTGTCTAATGATAATGACTGGGGTGTGCGCGCCATCACACATCCCATAATCCTGTCTCCTTGCAGGACTCCTTTCCTCGTTCAAATCATGTGACCTTGAAAGTCCGCCAGCCCCGCCCACTCTCTCTCTCTCTCTCTGTCTGCGTAGAGTAGGCGGGGGGGTTGGCAGAGTTGAAAGGTCACGCTGTCAGTGCCCGGCTTTTAGGACTCTCCAGGCAAGCTCAAAGCCAGTTATTTAAAACGACATTTCGAGCAACTGCTAATTATTTTGAGTTCACTTATCCTCCCGTTAAAGTGACGGCAGCTCAAGAAATTATTCCATACGTTATCTCAGTCATGCGTATAGTTTTTGAAAGGAAAAAAATAAATAAAAATCTTTTCGTTTTCAAACGTCCCTCTGGGGTGAAAGAAAGTTCTCAGTTTGCTTGCCTTGCCTGCAAGGAAATGGGGTACGCTTGCACTCCCGCGGTCATTTCACCTTCAGCAGCGTCTTTGTGGTCAAGCCTTAATAAGCAGGAGCTTCTCTTCCGGTCTGTATGTGATAGATGATACGGTACGACACAAAAAAAAAAGGTTTTTAGTTTGAGATGTCTCCTGCTTTTGGCCGTCAACACTGTGTCAAAACCTTTAACTTCTAACGCTCTACCATAGAGATGTATGACAAGACCTAGCCACCCACGCCAGACCCATCTAGCCTTCACAACGCACGTCTGTGGTGCTACTGGAGGCAGGTTGCCCAATACTTCACCCTATTGACACTGTTATGGCAGGTAGCTCAATACCACACCCCATTGACACTGTTATGGCAGGTACCCCCAATACCACACCCCATTGACACTGTTATGGCAGGTACCCCCAATACCACACCCCATTGACACTGTTATGGCAGGTTGCCCAATACTTCACCCTATTGACACTGTTGTGGCAGGTACCCCCAATATCACATCCTATTGACACTGTTATGGCAGGTACCCCCAATACCACACCCCATTGACACTGTTATGGCAGGTACCCCCAATACCACACCCCATTGACACTGTTATGGCAGGTACCCCCAATACCACACCCCATTGACACTGTTATGGCAGGTACCCCCAATACCACACCCCATTGACACTGTTATGGCAGGTTGCCCAATACCACACCCCAATGACACTGCTATGGCAGGTTGCCCAATACTTCACCCTATTGACACTGTTGTGGCAGGTACCCCCAATCCCACACCCCATTGACACTGTTATGGCAGGTACCCCCAATCCCACACCCCATTGACACTGTTATGGCAGGTACCCCCAATACCACACCCCAATGACACTGCTATGGCAGGTTGCCCAATACTTCACCCTATTGACACTGTTGTGGCAGGTACCCCCAATCCCACACCCCATTGACACTGTTATGGCAGGTACCCCCAATCCCACACCCCATTGACACTGTTATGGCAGGTCCTGGTTTACGCGAAGTCCCCTTCGCTCCTCCTCGTTGACAGTGCTATGGCAGGAGGGAGGCGAACCCTGACACCCTGACACACAGCTGACTCTCCACTCCAGCCATCCCCTCAATCCCAAACCCCCGTCTCCCCCCCTAGACACTGCCGCCCCCCCCCCTCTCAGATAGCGGTGTCCCACAGCACAGCCTGCTGCCGGCGGCAGGGCGGGGGGCCGCTCTTGCGTGTCTCGGGGGTCCTCTTCCAGCTGGGCAGGATGGGCATGCTGTCCTGCTTGCAGAGGCTGCGCTCCGGCCGACGGTGAGCCTTAATCTCCTTGCAGAGGCAGCGTTTCCTCTCGATCACCTCCAGCAGCTTCCCGTCGCGATGGGGCTGGGGCTGGGGGGCGCCCCCGCTGGGGGGAGGCTGGCACTGCAGGACCAGGAGCTGCTTTGAGGGCTGCTGGGAGACGGGAGGCTGGGATAGGGGGGGTCTCTGCTGGAACTGGGAGGGAGGGAGGGAGGGGAGAGGGGAAAGATGAGGAGAGGGGGAAGAGAATTAGAGGGGAAAAGGAGGGTGAGAAGGGAAAGGGAAAAGGAAAGATATTATTATTATTATTATTATTATTATTATTATTATTATTATTATTATTATTATTATACATGTACTGTTGTAATCTCATTAAATAACACAAGGGGGCACCCTCGTATCAGTACTAATATACCTACTGTGTGTGGCTATGTATAGTATGTGCCATTCTCCTTGCTTCAGTGAGTGTGTCTCAGTGTCTGTTTGCATTAGAGTAGACTTTCCCATGGTTAAACAATGCATTTACCATACTTTACCATGGTTTGATAATATGATTTACCACACCTCTCTGTGCTTTACAATGCTTCCCTATGCTTTACCATACCTCTCTGTGCTTTACAATGCTTCCCTATGTTTTACCAGACCTCTCTGTGCTTTACAATGCTTCCCTATGCTTTACCAGACCTCTCTGTGCTTTACAATGCTTCCCTATGCTTTACCATACCTCTCTGTGCTTTACAGTGCTTCCCTATGCTTTACCACACCTCTCTGTGCTTTACAATGCTTCCCTATGCTTTACCAGACCTCTCTGTGCTTTACAATGCTTCCCTATGCTTTACCACACCTCTCTGTGCTTTACAATGCTTCCCTATGCTTTACCAGACCTCTCTGTGCTTTACAATGCTTCCCTATGCTTTACCACACCTCTCTGTGCTTTACAATGCTTCCCTATGCTTTACCACACCTCTCTGTGCTTTACAATGCTTCCCTATGCTTTACCAGACCTCTCTGTGCTTTACAATGCTTCCCTATGCTTTACCACACCTCTCTGTGCTTTACAATGCTTCCCTATGCTTTACCACACCTCTCTGTGCTTTGCAATGCTTCCCTATGCTTTACCACACCTCTCTGTGCTTTACAATGCTTCCCTATGCTTCCCCATGCTTTCACTGTGTTATGGTTTTGCTACAGGACTCTCCTATAAGGCCCCCCCCCCCACCGTACCTGTCCCAGGATCTCTCGGGGGAGGCTGCACTGTCTCTGCACGTTGGTGGAGGCGTGTCTCACTCCGGAGGTAGAAGCCGAGCGACCCAGGCGAGCGAAATCTAAAAAATAAAAAAAATAAAAAAATAACACCTGAAAGTGGGCAAAACAAAAATCTTACAGACCCTTGTCAAGTCTTATTAAAGTTTACCCTGGTAAATTTGCACAGTCATTTTTCCCCAAGCCAGCCGGGAATGTTTAAAAAAATTAGGAACAGGTTAGTTTACCTATACTATGTTTTACCACACCTCTCTGTGCTTTACAATGCTTCCCTATGCTTTACCAGACCTCTCTGTGCTTTACAATGCTTCCCTATGCTTTACCAGACCTCTCTGTGCTTTACAATGCTTCGCTATGCTTTACCATACCTCTCTGAGCTTCACAAAGCTTCCCTATGCTTTGCCATACCCCTCAGTGCTTGATTACACTTTGCTTTTTACTGTTGGAAACTCTTATAACAGCTGTCCTTGCCATGCTTACCTCCATTTCGATGGCAGGCAGGAAATGTCTGACAGGGCTGGGGTAGTGCGGACCTGGGTACCCCCTTAACTGAGCCCACCTCCACAGCCTGGCTCCGCACGGGGATCCCGGATTGGCCGAGCCCTTTCTCCTCCTTGGGGGCGTCGCCACTGCCGTTCCACGCTCTAGCGTCCTCCGCTGGCTCTGGAGGGAACCGCAGGGTGGTAGGGAGAGGAAGCACAAAAGAGATCAGAGATCCTCCCACAGCTTCTGAGCGCTCAGCAGCGCTGAACGCAGAAACACTGAAAGTACTCATTGGCAAATGTTTTTCACTCGTAGGCTTTCTGTGTGTCGAAGGGGTGAGGAGGCACAGTCCCTGCCTGACCCAGCGCCAGAGCTAATGATCCCTGTGGAATCCCCTGTGAAGATCGACACAGCCAGGAACCTGCGCTCCCCTGACTGTGTGACTCCCCCCTGCACACCACGCGGCCGTGCCTTTACACTTATTTATCAGTGCGCTGATTTCGAATTGAGAAAAGCGGTCCTTCCTTCACCTTTACAACGCACCAATCGACGGCGATTGCTTTTTCCATGCTTGGGCGTTACGGACTCGGCACGTCAGTAAAAATGAGAGGAGAATTCGCTTCCAGTCGGCCTTTAACTGCGGAAGTTAAAAGCGGTTGATTGGTACTCCGTTGTAAAAGTGAGGGAAGGACCCGCTTTTCTAGTTCTGAAATCATCGCATTAATGAACGGATGCATTTAATATCTGCCGCTTTTAAATGCTTCTTAAAGGCATCAGCACGCCCCTAGTAATAAAGGCGTCCGCCAAATAAACTAACGCCAACCATTAATATTGCCACTTACTGTCCGTGTCCTTATGGCTTCTGCTGCTAGACATCCTCCTCTGCAACGGCCAGTGCTGTCCTTCATCGACCGGGCTGGAAACCCCTTTGGGGTCACCTCCCAGCCCCGCCCCGGAAGCGACAGGGAGACTAGAGGGGGGCTGTTGACGGACACCTCCGAGACTCCCTTTGGGGTGCGGGAGAGGGGCCGGGAAAGTCGAACTGCTTTTGGGCAAAGCTGGTCCAGACGACCCCCTCAGGCTCTCGTAGGCTGGGGGTCTCTGCAGCCCCGCGGAGGGGTAGGTCCACACCATGCAGTGGTCCGGCAGGGGGGTGGAGCTGCGGTAGGAAAACAGGTGCCGGGATGAGGGGGTGCCAGAGCGAGGGGGGAAGGAGTCCGTTTTCTCTTGCTTTGGGACCTTGTCTTTGCCCGTGGCTGGTTGCTGCTGGGGGACAGGCAGCATGGATTGGCCCAGTTTCATGCTGTGGGAGCTGGGCAGCTCCTTCTCGGGTTTCTGATGGTGTCCGGAGGGGTTGGGAGGAGGGGGGAGAGGGGTGGAGTTGCTGCGTGCCCTGCCTGAGGGCAGCAGTAAGAGGTCTTTAGAGCCCTCTCCTCCCGCTGGTCCTCCTCTCTGTGCGTGACCGGGCTCCGCCTGACTGGCACACGGTGGTGGGTTGATGTTCTGGAGGACTGGGAGTTTGGACTGGCCAGTCTGGACGCTGACCGTCCCCAGTTTGAGCCCCTTCTGGGCCACGTTGACCCCACTGGACGAAGCCGCTGGCTGGGGGAAGGCCAGCAGGGGGTGTCTGTGCTGAAGGAGGTTGGGGAAAGGGGGCGGGATCTCGCAGTTCTTGGAGAACGAAAAGGGGGTGGCCGTCCGAGCGCACGGAGGGTTTGGGGAGGCGGCCGGGTTTGGGGTCCCGTCCCGTTTCGGCTTGCCGCCCTTCGCGGGGTTTTGGGAGGGCAGCAGCGGGAGGACCAGGGAGGGATTGGCGGAATTTTTACAGTCTCTAGTTTTGGGGATCCCCGAGGCGTCCTCCAAAAGAGGGTACTTCATCTCCTCGTAGATGGCCTCGCTCTGGTCGGAGTCCGAATCGGGGGTCCCCGCGGGGTTTTGGGGCTCCCTGTAGACGTCCCCCACCATCTCTATGTAGACGGGCTCGTCTTGGCTGGGCTGGGCTGGGGTCGGGGTTTGGGGGTGCTGTGGGGGCTCTGTGGGGGTGTAGCGAGGGTGGGGGGTCCTGCCTCCGCCGGGGTGGGTGTTGGGGTGCCCTGTGTCGTCGAAGGACACCGTGAGCTGGGTGTTGGGGCTCCGCTTGGGCTTCGCTGGGGGTGCCTTCCTCCCATGCTGCTCCCCAGAATCAGACTTCTTCAGAGCTGCAGGGGAAATGAACAAAGAAAAATAGAAACATATAATATATTATCATTATTATTAATTTAGCTTTTATCAAAAGTGACTTCCAGAGACTAGGGGGGTGAACTCTGCATCATCAACAACTACTGCTGCTGCTGCAGAGTCACTTCCAATAGGAGCTCGTTTGTTTTACGTCTCATCCGAAGGACGGAGCACAAGGAGGTTCAGTGACTTGCTCAGGGTCACACACACACAGGGAGTCAGCGGCTGAGCCGGGATTTGAACCTCCTGGTATCAAGACCCTTTCTTTAACCGCTAGACCAGCGAGCCTCATATATAGAATCAAGGTCAGATTGGCTCAGGATTTCAACAATGGTCACCAGTAACCTAGAATCCACTGCACCTTGACCTAGAACCCATGAAGCAAGACTCTAGAACCATTAACTGGAGACGACAGCCGCTAATACCCTAGACTGCCTTGAACCCTAGTGTGGTGACCTAGAACCCTGAAGAGATGCCACAGCACCCTGCACGCCGGATCCTCACCTGGCTGCTTCTCCCCGACCGCCTCCTCGCTGCACCGCGGGTCGCTGGCCGTGCTGAGCCGGGTGCTGGGGTGGCGCTTGGGCTTGGCCGGGGGTCTCCTGGCGCTCGGGGGGGGCTCCGGACCCCCGCTGCCCACCGAGTGGCAGGAGAGCGAGCGCGGTGCCAGGCTGCCGGCGCAGGGCAGGGACGCGTGCTCCTGGGACGCGGGCATCGTCAGGAAGCCCATCCGGAAGTGCCTCCGGAACGAGGCCAGGTCGCGTACCTTCCCCACCGTCGCCGAGGAAACGTCCTTACTGGAGCTGCGGGGAGAGAGAGAGGAGAAAGGGATGAGAGAGAGGAGAAAGGGGTTGAGAGAGAGAGGAGTGACTCTGTACCCAGTGTACAGCCAGCTCCTCCTCCTGCAGGCTGGCAGACAGAATAGAGGGTTTTCTGCGCCAAGAGAAGATCTTACTGGCGGAGAGGAGAGAGGGAGCAGAAATATTATTATTATTATTATTTATTTCTTAGCAGACGCCCTTATCCAGGGCGACTTACAATTGTTACAAGATATCACATTATTTTTACATACAATTACATTATTTTTTACACATTATTTTTACATACAATTACCCATTTATACAGTTGGGTTTTTTACTGGAGCAATCTAGGTAAAGTACCTTGCTCAAGGGTACAGCAGCAGTGTCCCCCCCACCTGGGATTGAACCCACGACCCTCTGGTCAAGAGTCCAGAGCCCTAAGCACTACTCCACACTGCCAGAAATAGCTGTAGAGTTTGCAAATTCCGGCCACAGGTCCAGAGACACACTGCCTGTGTTCAACTTGAACTGGAACATGAGAGAGGAGAGAGAGAGAGAGAGAGAGAGAGAGAGAGAGAGAGAGAGAGAGAGAGAGAGAGAGAGAGAGAGACAAGCACAGACAGAGGCAGACAGACAGAAAGAGAGAGAGGAGATAGACATCCTTACTGTCGTTGAGAGACAGAGGAAGAGAGGGGCTAGAAATGTGAGAGAAGAGGGGGGTGTGGGGAAAGAGACAGGCTTACTGGAGCTGCAGGGAGAGAGAGGGGAGAAGCAGGAATGATTGAAACAGCACTGTGTCTAAATCAACACAGGATGCAGGCGTAGCAGACAGCGTGATCTCACACACTGTGCCGGCGCGAGGTGTCGACTCACAGAAATACTGCCGTGGGGGCGCGGGGTGAGAATTAATGCAGAGGCGAGCCAAGCTGGGAGCGAACCAGCCCATTGCTGCACCAGTTAGATTCATCACACTCCATCACACAAGAAGACAGATTGAGGGAGATATTTTGTTCTGTTATTTTTTTTTTAACACAATGAAGATTTATTTATTTTTACTTAATTAAAACAGAAAAAAGGGCAAAAAAATCTGCAGAAAATAAATACAAAAAAAAAAATCCCTTGTGAAGACACAGCCCCCACAGTGTTTAAAGAGATATTTACTCTAGCCTCGACTTTGCTGTTGCAGTATTAGAGAAAGAGAAGGAGATGTGGATACCTTTTTATTAGACTAACTGCATAGGAAACCTTTATAATTGGAAATCTACACTATAGGGGAATCAATATGTAAAGAGCTTGTAGTAAACAAACACAAATGTGTTTGTGTTTGGGTCTATAGTGTCAGTGTGTGTTTGCGTGTGTGTGAGCGTGTGTGTGTGCGTGTGTGTGTGCGTGTGTGTGTGCGTGTGTGCGTGCGTCCATTAACTGCGTTTCTGCGTGTGTAAGCGTTTCTCTTTCTCTCTCGCTCTCTCTCTCTCTCGTCTGTCTCTCTTTCCCCTGAAGATCAATAGAGAGCTAGTCTGCAACCATGAGCAGAAGGAGGAGAAACTGACATGGACTACAAACCAGACAAGCACAGCAGCCTCCAGAGCGGCAATTAGAGCAGATCCTGTTTAAGATAGAGACCCTAATAATCTAATTAATATAATTAGGCGGAATATTGGGTTGTCGCTATGGGAGACGTGCTTCTAACACACACACACACACTGAGACACGAACGCACGCACGCATGCATACACACACACACACGCACTCACACACACTGAGACAAACACACACACACACACAGAGACACACACACTGTCTTACCACCCCAACACAGACACAGACACACACACACACAGAGACACACGCACACACACACATTGAGACACACACACTGTCTTACCACCCCAACACAGACACAGACACACACACACACAGAGACACACGCACACACACACATTGAGACACACACACTGACACACACACACACACACACAGACACACACACACACACACACATTGAGACACACACACACACACACACACACACATTGAGACACACACACACACACACACACACACATTGAGACACACACACACACACACACACACACACTGAGACACACATTGAGACACACACACACACACACACACACACACATTGAGACACACACACGCACCCACATTGAGACACACACACGCACACACACACACACACATTGAGACACACACACGCACACACACACACACACATTGAGACACACACACGCACACACACACACACACATTGAGACACACACACACACACACACGCACACGCACACGCACACGCACACGCACACGCTCTTTTACCACCCCAACACACACACACACACACACTTCAATTATATGTCAAGTCATATTATGATAATTCATTTTTTATTCTGAGGCGATAGAGAAGCAGTAATTATGCGGGATATAGATTTTCAGACGTGACGTTGTTTTTGTGAGATTAGTTAACTAATGTAAAAAAAAAAGATGCTAAACCGTATTTGACAGAGACGTGAATGGATTATATTACAATACTGTTAAATAAATGTTCTGTTAACTTTCAAAATCATTATATATATATATATTTATATTTATATTTGAAAGATTTCAAAATGGTATTCGACTAAATGCATACAAACCAACGCAACGTACATACGCGGTCTGTGCCTTTATCTCTGTCTCTCCTCCCCGCTGTCGTAGTATTCATTTGTATTCATGGAACAAATATCCATTCATTCACTTAAATATTTATTTTTTTGAAGCGGCTGTTTTTCTTTTCTTCTCTATTCTCTCTTTAATCTCTCCCTCTGCGCCGTTTGCTCGCACGGAGGCGTTGAAGGGCCTTGGCAAGCGTCCTAGCCGTCTCCATGGTTACCGGGGCTGTGTGTGTGTGTGTGTGTGTGTATGTTTATTAAAACCGTTTTATTTAATTATTTAATATAATTAAAACTATATATCTGTCTGTTTCATTCATTCTTTTATTTTACTGTGTGATCTACAATATGAGGCAACCAGATTGTTTTTAATATCGTTTTTTTTATATTATTATTATTATTATTATTATTATTATTATTATTATTATTATTATTATTATGCATTTCTGCACCCATACGTTACAAATAACTATTTTATATTCTGTATTATTATAATAAGGGGTAATGGTAGCACAGGTATAGGGCTGATACAATGGGATGCCATTGGTAGAATGGGACCACAGTGTGCTAACTATACCCTCAATGATCTTCAATGGCAATGTAATAATGGTTCTGTATTATAATGAGGGGAGATGGTAGCACAGGTATAGGGCTGATACAATGGGATGCCATTGGTAGAATGGGACCACAGTGTGCTAACTATACCCTCAATGATCTTCAATGGCAATGTAATAATGGTTCTGTATTATAATGAGGGGAGATGGTAGCACAGGTATAGGGCTGATACAATGGGATGCCATTGGTAGAATGGGACCACAGTGTGCTAACTATACCCTCAATGATCTTCAATGGCAATGCAATAATGGTTCTGTATTATAATGAGGGGCGATGGTAGCACAGGTATGGGGCAGCTGCAATGGGATGCCATTGGTAGAATGGGACCACAGTGTGCTAACTATACCCTCAATGATCTTCAATGGCAATGCAGGCACACAGACAGCGGCACTACAATGACACTGCAGGCATATGGAAGATGTAAGGCTACCACAGGTCAGTTTGCATCTGGGCACAGAACCACTGTCTATCTGCCTGACTGTATTGGCAACCTTCTTTTTAAACATGTTGAATAAAAAAACAAAAATGACCAACACTACCCATCTTCTATAGGGGTCTCTCTGCCTCCCCTCCCCTCCTCCCCTCCTCCCCTCCTCAGACAGACAGCCTCTCAAGGACAAATTACCTTTTATTTCCACTGGGAAAAAAACAAACAAACACGATCCTGCTTCCCTGTGCTAGCTGTCTGTGTGCATCCCAGAGAGAGAGAGAGAGAGAGAGAGAGAGAGAGAGAGAGAGAGAGAGAGAGAGAGAGAGAGAGAGAGAGAATGGAAGGCTCTGCCCTATATACAAGTGTCCCATATTAAAACCATAGCCAGTTGTCGTAAAGCACAGTGAAAGCATTGCAAATCCCAGCGAGGAACAGTAAAGCACTGGGATAGAGACAGATAGGCAGTCAGTATCATTGCAATGGTAATGCAGATTTGGCAAACAGCAGTGATGGGCCATTCAGCTGTAATGCAGAGCTTTATACAGTAAGAGGATACATGCTGGAGCTCCAGAGCAGAAATGGTTCTGTATTATACTAAGAGGCGATGTCAGCACAAGTACAGGGCAGGGCTGGTAGAATGGGACCACAGTGTGCTAACTATACCCTTCCCAAATGATCTTTAAATACAGACAGATAGTGGCACTACAATGGCAATGCAGACAGACAGACAGGCAGACAGACAGACAGACAGACAGACAGACAGACAGGGGCACTGCAGCGGCAATGCAGACAGACAGACAGACAGACAGACAGACAGACAGACAGACAGACAGACAGACAGACAGGGGCACTACAATGGCAATGCAAACAGACAGACAGACAGACAGGGGCACTACAATGGCAATGCAGACAGACAGACAGACAGACAGACAGGGGCACTACAATGGCAATGCAGACAGACAGACAGACAGACAGACAGGGGCACTACAATGGCAATGCAGACAGACAGACAGACACACAGACAGAGGCACTACAATGGCAATGCAGACAGACAGACAGACACACAGACAGGGGCACTACAATGGCAATGCAGACAGACAGACAGACACACAGACAGGGGCACTACAATGGCAATGCAGACAGACAGACAGACACACAGACAGGGGCACTACAATGGCAATGCAGACAGACAGACAGACAGACAGACAGGGGCACTACAATGGCAATGCAGACAGACAGACAGACAGACAGACAGGGGCACTACAATGGCAATGCAGACAGACAGACAGACACACAGACAGGGGCACTACAATGGCAATGCAGACAGACAGACAGACAGGGGCACTACAATGGCAATGCAGACAGACACACAGAAACACAGACGGACAGACATACAGGCTGGTAGAATGGGATCACAGATGCTAGCTATTCCCTCTCAAATGGTCTGTACACACATGCAGAGAGAGCAGGTAGGGCTGGCAGAGAGAAAAGCCACACAGCTTGCTTAAAATGAGACAGGTGCCCGGCGTTTAGGATTCTCCAGAAAAGCTCAAAGCAGCTCAAAGCCGGGTAAAGACAGATTCAGAGACAAAAGAGAACAACTCTGGAAGGATTTAGCCACAGAACCACGAACCACTGCAAACAAGGAGCAGGGAAATGTAGCCAAAAAAAAAAAAAACAACTCAAGGGACATTTAAAACTGCTTGGATGAAATCCTGGGGCCAGTGAGTGGGTAGTTTAATATTTTGGACTATCTGAGTGTGTATTAGTGGGGGTACAGCGTGCGTCACAATTGTTACTGTTAATATGCTCAGACACAAGCAGGACATGTTGGGGAGTCAAATATAGGCCATCTCCCTTTTACCTGAGGCTGTGTGGTCCAGTGGTTAAAGAAAAGGGCTTGTAACCAGGAGGTCCCCGGTTCAAATCCCACCTCAGCCACTGACTAATTGTGTGACCCTGAGCAAGTCACTTCACCTCCTTGTGCGCCGTCTTTCGGGTGAGACGTAGTTGTAAGAGACTCTGCAGCTGATGCATAGTTCACACACCCTAGTCTCTGTAAGTCGCCTTGGATAAAGGTGTCTGCTAAATAAAATAATAATAATAATAATAATAATAACTATAATACACAGCATAGCAAGGCTTGAAACTAACCTTGCACCCGGTCCTGGGGTTCAGAACTCCCCTCAATGAAGTCTAATATTGAAATGATCAGGAGCCAGGAGTTTGAGCAGGGTTACAAACTCACACTAGCCCTGCTGCTGCTGCTGCTGCTGCACCCAGTCCTGGGGTTCAGAGCTCCCCTCAATGAAGTCTGTTATTATTATTAATATTGAAATGATCAGGAGCCAATACTGGGTGCAGCAGCAGCAGGGCTAGTGTGAGTTTCTAACCTTGAAATAAGTAATGATTGAATATGAAATCTCAGATACAATAATAATAATAATAATAATAATAATAATAATAATAATAATAATAATAATAATGTCTCATATTAAGATTCTGATATTGCTATTCAGTGATAGTTTATGACTAGTGCTGAAGAACACATGAGAGGATCTGTATGAATGTGCCTCTCCTCTCCAGCAGTGTTTGTGTTTGCTTCTTGCTCGTTCCCCTGTGGAGATGTTTCCTGCGTAGCTCGATCGTTTCTCATCAATGCAGCGCAGGGCTCTGCTAATCCATTGAGACACGGCCTGGCTGGAGCAAAACAGATCAATCAGGGCCGCTGAGGAGGAGGGAGCAGGGAGGAGAGGGAGAGGAGAGGGGAGGAGGGAGGGAGGGAGGAGGAGAGGGGAGGAGAGGGGAGGAGAGGGGAGAGGAGAGGAGGGAAGGAGGGAGGAGAGGAGGGAGGGGGATGGAGGTGGAGGAGAGGGAGAGGGAGAGGGAGGTAGGGAGTTGGGAGGTGGAGGAGAGGGGAGAGGACGGAGGGGAGAGAGGGAGGAGGAGAGGAAGAAGGGAGGGAGAGGAGAGGAGAGGGAGGAGGAGGAGGAGGAGAGGAGGAGGGAGGGAGGGAGGGGAGGAGGAGAGGAAGGAGAGGGAGAGGAGGAGGGAGGGAGGAGGAGGAGGAGGAGGGAGGAGGAGGAGAGAGGAGAGAACGGAGGAGGGTAACAGAATCCGTGTAACAGCAGAGTATCACACAGCGTTGCTAGCAAGCAGGGGCTGGCCCCCGAATGGCCCCCGAGTGACCCTTGAGGGGCCCCCGAGTGACCCTTCCTCACCTCTTCTTGTGCTCGGTGCTGTCCGGCTCGCGGTTCCTCCAGTCCAGCCGCGTCTTGCGGTAGAGCAGGTTCATCTCCCCGCGTCGCTTCCTCTCCGCCCCAGTGCTCAGCCCCCTGTGCGCTCGCCCGCCCCTCTCTTCGATGTCCTGCAGGAAACGCTCGATAGCCACATCCTGGGCGGGGCCAGCGCTCATCTTCCAGGGCCCGGGCCAATCAGGAGGGGGAGGCGGGGCCGGGAAAAGAGGCCACTAGTGCCCTCTTCAGGCTCCTGCAGGCAAGAGACGCGGGGAAAGAGTTTCAGTTTTTTTGCCCACGCAATGCACATCCACTCACTATATATACAGTTAGGTCTCAAACGTATGGAAAACTAGTTTCTGGTTTCTAATCCTTGAGAGGCGTCTCCTTTAGAAGGGGGTCCTGGGAGACAGCACCCCCACCCCACCCACACACACACACACACACACACACACACACACACACACACACACACACACACAATCCAGTCACATCTCTTGTACTAAACATTACAAAGATATTTGTAATATATGTGTATATATATGTATATATATATATAAACATCAAACATCTACATTTATAGTATTTAGTACTTGGAAGCTGTCATAAGAAATATGTGTATGTGTGTGTGTGTGTGTCTACATCTGTGTATCTGTGTGTCTGTCAGTGTGTGTGTTTCACTGTGTCTGTGTGTGTGTGTGTGCGTCTGTATCTGTATATCTGTGTGTGTGTGTGTCTGTGTGTGTCTGTCTCAGTCTGTGTGTGTGTGCGTGTGTCTGTGTGTGTCTGTGTGTGTCTGTCTGAGTCTGTGTGTGTGTGTGTGTGTCTGTCTCAGTCTGTGTGTGTGCGTGTGTCTGTGTGTGTCTGTGTGTGTCTGTATGAGTCTGTGTGTGTGTGTGTGTGTCTGTCTCAGTCTGTGTGTGTGTGTGTGTGTCTGTCTCAGTCTGTGTGTGTGTGTGTGTGTCTGTCTCAGTCTGTGTGTGTCTGTGTGTGTCTGTCTCAGTCTGTGTGTGTGTGTGTGTGTCTGTGTGTGTGTGTGTGTGTCTCTGTCAGTGTGTGTGTCTGTGTGTGTGTGTGTCTGTCTGTCTGAGTCTGTGTGTGTCTGTGTGTGTCTGTCTCAGTCTGTGTGTGTGCGTGTGTCTGTGTGTGTCTGTCTGAGTCTGTGTGTGTCTGTGTGTGTCTGTCTGAGTCTGTGTGTGTGTGTGTGTGTCTGTCTCAGTCTGTGTGTGTCTGTGTGTGTCTGTCTCAGTCTGTGTGTGTGTGTGTGTGTCTGTGTGTGTGTGTGTGTGTGTCTCTGTCAGTGTGTGTGTCTGTGTGTGTGTGTGTCTGTGTGTCTGAGTCTGTGTGTGTGTGTGTGTGTCTGTCTGTGTCTGTGTGTGTGTGTGTGTGTGTGTGTGTGTGTGTGTGTGTGTGTCTGTGTCTGTGTGTGTGTGTGTGTGTGTGTGTGTGTGTGTGTGTGTGTGTGTGTGTGTGTGTGTGTGTGTGTGTGTGTGTGTGTGTGTGTGTGTGTGTGTGTGTGTGTGTGTGTGTGTGTGTGTGTGTGTGTGTGTGTGTGTGTGTGTGTGTGTGTCTCTGTCAGCGTGTGTGTGTGTGTGTGTGTGTGTTTCAGTGTGCATGTGTGAAAACAGCAGCTATCAGTACTCAACACCCCTCCTCTCTCTGGTGTGCCATTAGTCTGCATGAATTAATAACAGTGGCGAGGGCTGAGAGGAGGGGCGGGGAATGTGAATGTGTGAATCAGGGAATCAGAGAGGAGCCTGTCTGACACTGAGCCCAGCTCCCCGAGGAAAACAAGCAGCCATAACCATGGGGCTAGAATTATTACTGCCCCGGTATTTTATAAGGTGTAACATTGTGCAATTCCCTGCTTAGTCAGTCTTAATACCTGCATAGCCGTCACCCTCCCAATACAATTTAGAAATCGCATCAAATCCAACTGCACTGTATATACACACAGCTCTGGACAAAAGTTTAGCATCACCCTGTAGAATTAACACAGCTCTGTGGTTTTCCATAAACTTAACAAAAAACTAGACTAGGAAAATCTGACAATTCAAAATCTAACATGAAACATTACTATCCTGCTATCATGGCTTCCGGTAGATTTTTTTTGCGAGATTATTTTGTAGTGCACATGATGTTAAATAATACAAGATCAAAATGATGTTCATATATATTGAATAATATATTATTAGTTATTACGCCTCAATAATAAAATTCTGAGTAATGCAAAACTTCTGCTCACAGCTGTATGAATAGAAATCCTGCAATACCCAAAACTCATGCATGACACTGTGTTCTGAGATCGCATGCCTACAGAAACATGCAGACTCAGCGTCTTCCACACACTGCTGCTGTCTGTGTTACACTACCAGACTGCAGCATTGAGCTCTCACTGCCCCAGGACACTGCACTGAGGAAACGTGTGTCTGTCTCCC
>CM060288.1:7547188-7597188 GCA_030684275.1 Acipenser oxyrinchus oxyrinchus
ACACACACACACACACACACACACACACACACACACACACACACACACACACAATAATAACAGAAAATATATTTAATAGAACGAAAAAAAGTGCTAAGTGCTGGTTGCTCATTTTGACAGGCCGCGTCTCTCTCTCTCTCTCTCTCTCTCTCTCTCTCTCTCTCTCTCTCTCTCTCTCTCTCTCTCTCTCTAAGGGACGGAGGGAGGGGGTGAGGGACATCGTCACAGACCGAAGCTGAACCAAGAATGATGTGGAATATAAATGCATTCACGACTCAGTGTGTGTGCGTGTGTGTGTGTGTGCGTGCGTGTGTTTGCGTGTGTGTGTGCGTGCGTGCGTGTGTGTCATTGTGAATAGGGCCAGCTTAAAAATCACCAACATACTTGAAGAACTGTAAATATATAATTTGGTTTTGCTTTTTATAATAGAATTATAGTCGTGTGCAAATGTCTTCTAACACCTCAGGATTTCTCATTTCGATCCTTTATATACCTCACTGCATGGAAACCTCTGAGTGTGAGAATCTCAATTTCCGCTCAGTAATCAGCGATATAGAAACAACAGGCTCTCGTGTGTGAAAACGTGAGACCCATCTGAAATGTCTTTATAATACACAGCACTAGACCCTGATATTGATGTGATCCAGCCCTCTGAAATGTCTTTATAATATACAGCACTAGACCCTGATATTGATGTGATCCAGCCCTCTGAAATGTCTTTATAATATACAGCACTAGACCCTGATATTGATGCGATCCAGCCCTCTGAAATGTCTTTATAATATACAGCACTAGACCCTGATATTGATGCGATCCAGCCCTCTGAAATGTCTTTATAATATACAGCACTAGACCCTGATATTGATGCGATCCAGCCCTCTGAAATGTCTTTATAATATACAGCACTAGACCCTGATATTGATGCGATCCAGCCCTCTGAAATGTCTTTATAATATACAGCACTAGACCCTGATATTGATGCGATCCAGCCCTCTGAAATGTCTTTATAATATACAGCACTAGACCCTGATATTGATGCGATCCAGCCCTCTGAAATGTCTTTATAATATATAGCACTAGACCCTGATAGTGATGCGATCCAGCCCTCTGAAATGTCTTTATAATATACAGCGCTAGACCCTGATATTGATGCGATCCAGCCCTCTGAAATGTCTTTATAATGTACAGCGCTAGACCCTGATATTGATGCGATCCAGCCCTCTGAAATGTCTTTATAATATACAGCACTAGACCCTGATATTGATGCGATCCAGCCCTGGCCTAGTTAATAATGCATGGACCAGGAGGCAGGGGGAGATAGGAATTCTAGTCTCAGCATACCTCTGGTATCCTCCTGGTAAAAGCACTGCACTGTGTAGTAAAGCACAGAGAAGATAATGAACCAGCCCCCTTCTCAAAGTGTAGTAAAACACAGAGAAGATAATGAACCAGCCCCCTTCTCAAAGTGTTATTAATATCTATATACTGTATATCTATGTGAGTCTTTCCTCTGCTTTTTTGCTTTGTCATTTCTGTCTCCGAACTCTTTTTACTGAATGAACCTGACAGCACAGCCATCCTCCAGCCTCATCATTTTAATTGGATTACATCTTTACAAGCAGCAGACAAATGAATGTAAAAAAACTACTGAATAAAGCAAGGGCTGTGTGTGGGATTAGATAAGCAGAGAGGAGAGGAGAGGGAGAAGAGGGAGGGGAGAGAGGGGTGAGGGAAGGGAGAGGAGAGGGGGAAGAGGAGAGAGAGAGCAGGAGAGAAAGAGAGGGAGAGGAGAGAAAGAGAGGGGGCAGGAGAGGGAGAGGGGGGGGATAGAGGGGAGTGGACGAGAGAGAGAGACAGAAAGGGGGCAGGAGAATGAGAGAGAGGGGTGGGAGAGGGAGAGAGAGGAGAGGGAGAGGAGAGGAGAGAGAGAGGAGAGGAAGAGAGAAGGAGGAGAGGAGAGGAGACATAGAGGGGAGGAGAGGAGAGGGAGAGAGAGGGAGGAGAGGGAGAGAGGGGAGAGGGAGAGGAGAGAGAGAGAGAGAGGGGAGGAGACAGAGGGGGCAGGAGAGGAGAGAGGGAGAGAGGAGGGGGAGAGGAGAGACAGAGAGGGGCAGGAGAATGAGAGAGAGGCGGGAGGAGAGATAGAGGGGAGAGGAAGAGAGAGGGGAGGGAGAGGAGAGACAGAGAGGGGCAGGAGAATGAGAGAGAGGGGCGGAGAGGGAGAGAGGGGAGGAGAGGGAGGGAGAGGGAGAGGGAGAGAGAGAGGAGAGGGAGGAGGGAGAGGAGAGGAGAGAGAGGAGAGAGAGAGGGGGAAGGAGGAGAGAGAGTTTCAGCTGCCTCCTGCGAATTCTAAATGGTCGTTGCTCACGGCAACAGTGTTTTGAGGGGAGCAGCTAACAAGAGGTTTTGGGTAAGAGGTTTTGGGTACTTCTGGTTTCTGTTGAGCGCCGTGATAGTAACCAAGGTTTGATCTTAACCAATTATTATGTGTTTAGACCTTTCATGTCTCTTCTTGTCTTTATATATGTGGAAGACGAGCAAGCACATGCATGATGACGTCATTTTTTTTTTCCCCCTACGCATATAAAGCAATGAAAAAAAATAAAAAATATTGAAAAAAAAATGTCAGTGAAAAATATATTTATTATGTGTCCACATTTTTTTTCTGTAGCTATTTTTTTTCGTGCATGAAAGGGTTTTACTCTGTTATTTCAAAGGGTTTTCGAGTCCATGTTTAGGGAAACAGTGACCTCTGCTGGTAGGAATCGGAATTGTTCATTCCAAAATTAATAGCTTACCACGTCGTTTGTGAAGACGCGCAGTGTTTGCAATCACGCTGATTGGATCTAGGTGCTGTTGTTCCAATAGTGAGGGGTTATCATTTTTAAATCTGCTTTTACCTGGAGAGTCCTAATCGCCTAATAAGATGACGTCATCCAGTTTATGAAACTCGAACAGATACATGGCAAAACGTGATTGAGATGCACTGTTAAAAATATAGAGAGGTTTACACGTTAAGGTATATTAGTCCAGGGAATATAATTAAAAGTAACTACAAAATCACTTTCTTAGTTTTTTTTTTTTTATACTGACTTTTCATGGCGTTTGCCTTCAGTCTCAAAGTGGTTTTCAGTGCAATGAGTCCAGTACTGTTGTAAGGATGCTCGTGTGACGTCTGTAAATGACTGCGCACAATACAAATTGCTGTGTTAGTAACTTTATATTTATTGATGGCAGCATTACACACACATGCAGGGGCCGCTAGTTAAAAACAGAAACCAGATCATGATCGGGTCACCTGATGATCTGGGAGAAAGCTCAGGTACTGATCTGTCGTCCGGAGAGGATTCAGGTAGTCTCACTCGCACTCTCAAGCGCCTGTCTTATATATCTTACCTAAATGCGTGTGCGCAGCTGAACTGTGTGAACTCTGCTGACTTTCCTAACAATATCCAAACACTATCAGGTTAAATCTACCACACTTTACATTAGAACGATTACAAAGGTCTAAATTCAGCTACTAGCTACTTTAATTAAGGGTCTAGTTCAGTGATTGAGAGCTCAGGTGGAATGAAAACCAGCCGACACAGGGGGTCCCCCCGGACCGGGTTTGAAAACCGCTGGTCTTGATCACCCAAAGTGTCTTTATATTAGTGGCGCCATCTAGTGCACAGTCAGTGTAGTGCAAGCAAAAATGAAAACTTAATCTGAAGTGGCAGATCACTAAACTGACTTTACTTCTGTTAAGACACTTCACCGATCCAGCCTGTGTTACATATATATATATATATATATATATATGGCATCTCCTGAACTCGGATGAAAGCAACACAGACTTATATAATAAAAAAAAAAAGTATTTGAGTACAAGATGAATCACAAGCAGGCTAAAGGAAATATATATATATATATATATATATATATATATATATATATATATATATATATATATATATATATATGAACAGTGAATCTTCTTACTCAATTATGATCCAGCACGGTTTAGTGATTAAATACCAGACACATTGATTCTGAGACCTGCCTCCTGTCTCCCTGATCCAACCCCCCACATCGCAAACGACTTTACAAAACAGACCCCAGCATGTCGGTGTCCGAACTAAGGGACGAGCGGCTTCTCAGAACCACGAGCGTGGATATTCCTGTATAAGATTCCTCGTTTCCCTCTGGATCGGCCACGGGCACGGGGGGAGGAATTCCCTGCAGCTCCCCCTCTTCCAGGGGTGACCCCGAAGCCGGATCCAGCGCTCCCTCCCTCACCAGCAGGCTGTACCGAACCAGGCGGATGTTGGGCAGCTTTCTGAGTCGCGTCGTGAGCGAACGGTAGACCCTGAAATAGAGGCAGGCGACCCAGAGCAGGAGACAGAGGGAGGCCAGGAGGAGGAGCGAGGAGATCAGGTAGAGGAGGAAGAAGCCCAGGCAGAACAGGAAGTCGGGCTGGTCTGTCGCCCGAGAGCCGGAACGCTTGTGGTGAAGACCAGGGGGGTACCAGATTTCTGGATCTGTGGGAGAGGGAGAGGGGGGGGAGGGAGAGGGAGGGGAGATGGGGAGGGAGAAGGAGAGGAGAAGGAGAAGTGGAGGGAGAGGGAGAGGGGAGGGGAGGGGAGGGAGGGGAGATGGGGAGGGAGAGGGAGAGGGGAAGGAGATGTGGAGGGAGAGGAGAGGGAGAGGAGAGGGAGAGGGAGAGGAGAGGGGAGGAGATGTGGAGGGAGAGGGAGAAGGAGATGTGGAGGGAGAGGAGAGGGAGGGAGGGAGGGAGATGGGGAGGGAGAGGAGAGGGAAGGAGATGTGGAGGGAGAGGGAGAGGGAGAGGGAGATGGGGAGGGAGAGGAGAAGGAGATGTGGAGGGAGAGGGAGAGGGAGGGAGGGAGGGAGGGAGGGAGGGAGGGAGATGGGGAGGGAGAGGAGAGGGAAGGAGATGTGGAGGGAGAGGAGAGGGAGAGGGGGAGGGAGGGAGATGGGGAGGGGGAGGGAGAGGGAGAGTCTCTGATAAACACTGCAGTGGAAGTGGGCGGCTGTGTGGGGGTGGCGACGGCTGGGGTGGAGGGTTCCGTCGGGAGCTGGGTTCGAGTGGTAGGTATGTAAAGTGCTATCGCTAGGGTAGTTTTTTGGTCGGTCACTACGACCGCGACATCAGTCCCTGTTGGGCAGAGGTCCTCCGTTGACAGCTCCACCACCTCCTGGCCTTGGCGGGGGCTGGGATTCGCGCACACCACGGTCTCTGGGGCGTTATGAATCTCCCCTCCTTCCCTGCTGTACACGTTGTGCTCCTGCTCCTCCATCCACCCCCGGAAGTACTCCAGACTGCAGTCACAGAACCAGGGGTTGCTGGACAGGAACACGTACGGGATCTCGCGCTCCGAGAAGAAGCCGTCTGGGAGGAAGAACAGGGAGTTGTCGTGTAGGAAGAAGCTCTTCAGTTTGGTGAGCTCGTGGATCAGGGTCCCAGGCAGGGCTCGGAGCCCGTTTTGAGACAGATCCAACACCTCCAGATCTCCCAGCTCCGAGAAGACCTCTCCCGGAAGCCCCTGCAGCTGGTTCCCTTGCAGATACAGCTCCTTGAGGTTCCTCAAAGCCTGGAAGATGCCTTCAGGCAAGGCGGACAGCAGGTTGTGGGCAAGGGAGAGGTTGTGGAGGTGCTCCAAGCTCCAGGATTTACCGTCTGAGTCTCCCAGACCCGCCGTGGCCGAGCTGCCTCTCTCCAGGACGCTGACCTGGTTATGGGAGAGGTCGAGTTGGGAGAGCCTGGGGAAGACTGTGAAGGAGCCCCAGGAGACGGAGGTGAAGCTGTTGGATTGGAGGAGGAGAACTTCCGTCGTGGGAGGGAGGGTCCCAGGGACCGAGGTCAGCCCAGCGTTGCTGCAGTTAATCCTGGGCTTGTTGTCCGCGTCATGGTCACTAAGGCACCGGCTGTCCTCAGCGTGCGAACGTCCCGCATCAGACATTAGAAGGACGTAAAGGAATAGGAGAGGGTGCATCGCTGGTGACCTCTCTCTGACTCTCTGCCTCTCTAGCTGTCTACCAACTGTGAAAAGACACAATGTAAAACTTCAAACCCTTATAAAAAAAAAAATTAAAAAAAGTGTCCCATAGTAAAAGCACAGCAAAGTGTAATACCGCACAGTGAAAGTACAGTAAAGCATAGGGAAGCATTGTAAAGCACAGAGAGGTCTGGTAAAGCATAGGGAAACATTGTAAAGCACAGAGAGGTGTGGTAAAGCATAGGGAAGCATTGTAAAGCACAGAGAGGTGTGGTAAAGCACAGGGAAGCATTGTAAAGCACAGAGGTCTGGTAAAGCATAGGGAAGCATTGTAAAGCACAGAGAGGTGTGGTAAAGCATAGGGAAGCATTGTAAAGCACAGAGAGGTCTGGCAAAGCATAGGGAAGCATTGTAAAGCACAGAGAGGTCTGGTAAAGCATAGGGAAGCATTGTAAAGCACAGAGAGGTCTGGTAAAGCATAGGGAAGCATTGTAAAGCACAGAGAGGTCTGGTAAAGCATAGGGAAGCATTGTAAAGCACAGAGAGGTCTGGTAAAGCATAGGGAAGCATTGTAAAGCACAGAGAGGTCTGGTAAAGCATAGGGAAGCATTGTAAAGCACAGAGAGGTCTGGTAAAGCATAGGGAAGCATTGTAAAGCACAGAGAGGTCTGGTAAAGCATAGGGAAGCATTGTAAAGCACAGAGAGGTCTGGTAAAGCATAGGGAAGCATTGTAAAGCACAGAGAGGTGTGGTAAAGCATAGGGAAGCATTGTAAAGCACAGAGAGGTATGGTAAAGCATAGGGAAGCATTGTAAAGCACAGAGAGGTGTGGTAAAGCATAGGGAAGCATTGTAAAGCACAGAGAGGTGTGGTAAAGCATAGGGAAGCATTGTAAAGCACAGAGAGGTGTGGTAAAGCATAGGGAAGCATTGTAAAGCACAGAGAGGTCTGGTAAAGCATAGGGAAGCATTGTAAAGCACAGAGAGGTCTGGTAAAGGAACCATTGTAAAGCACAGAGAGGTGTGGTAAAGCATAGGGAAGCATTGTAAAGCACAGAGAGGTCTGGTAAAGCATAGGGAAGCATTGTAAAGCACAGAGAGGTGTGGTAAAGCATAGGGAAGCATTGTAAAGCACAGAGAGGTCTGGTAAAGCATAGAGAAGCATTGTAAAGCACAGAGAGGTCTGGTAAAGCATAGGGAAGCATTGTAAAGCACAGAGAGGTCTGGTAAAGCATAGGGAAGCATTGTAAAGCACAGAGAGGTCTGGTAAAGCATAGGGAAGCATTGTAAAACACAGAGAGGTGTGGTAAAGCAAGAGACTGCAATACATATTAGATGAGATTTACTGAAATTCTTCTGCTAGCTATGTGTGCTACAAGACTGTCCAATCTCATGCAACTTACAGAGCCAGCTGTAACTGAAATAGTGTCCACATACCTGTATGCTGTATTGAGATCCACGGTGTCTGTCTCTCCCTTCTGCTGCGTCGCTCTGTGTGTGTGTGTGTGTGTGTGAAGTCACCAGCTTATTAGATTGTGTGGCTTCTCCACATTTCTGCTTATCATTGACTTTCCTTGAGGCCCAAAGGCTTTATCATCGCAAGACTCACATCCTACTGACTCTCAGTTTGACTTTTCCTTGAACAGCAGTTCTAATAATTCTGGAAATATATGGGAGAGAGATACAGGGGAGATGGGCAGACAGACTGACACTCTCCCTATATCTCCATGGCTCTGTACTCGCAATGACTCAAACACCAAGTTTCACGGCAACCGGATAAGCAGTTTGTCAGAGGAAAAAAAAAAAAACACTGTTAAGAAACTATAGTTTAAAAAGACGAACTGTTTAGTTTTCGACTGTTAGTATTTGGGTTTTATAAAGTTAGTTCGCTAAATGACAACTTGGGTTTCATAATACTTACTGCAGCAGGAAGAGAGATTGTAAGGGCACCACATGGCAATTTAAAATGGGACCCTGTGCTTTGTCAGAGAGAACACTCTGGGGGTTAAAAAACTTTCGAAAGCTAAAACTATCTCCTCCCTTCCTTATCTTTTATAACACCAGGGTTTCCAGAGTGGAGCATCAAACAGGTTCTGATGCTACAAACACTGCAGGTAACAAAACCAAAGTGCGGACAATGATCTTCTGATAGGTTGAGGGATAAGGGGTGATGTCTAAGAGAAGCTGTGTTCAATCTCAACACCGTGTTGCCTGCTTGATTCCGTTACGACCCGTGCTTAGGGACAACGGGGTACTGAATCGAAAATGAAAAACATCTTTGTTGAAATCTACAGTCAGAATCGCAATCATTTCATACTCGCGGGCGCACGAAGGAAAGAACACTTAACTAAACTTTTTTTTTAATTTTAATTCAACACAGTTCTCAAAATATAGGTTAAGGGTCTACTTTCACATTGTTTGCAGGTGTATTGAATTCTCCACAGACCCACCCGTGCAATTCAGATCATTTTAAGATCATTTATCCCTTGCTTGCATCCAGTGCTGTCTTTAATCCTTTTGTGCATGAATTATTATTATTATTTATTTCTTAGCAGACGCCCTTATCCTGGGCGGTTTACAATTGTTACAAGATATCACATTATTTTTACATACAATTCCCCATTTATACAGTTGGGTTTTTACTGGAGCAATCTAGGTGAAGTACCTTGCTCAAGGGTACAGCAGCAGTGTCCCCCCCACCTGGGATTGAACCCACGACCCTCCGGTCAAGAGTCCAGAGCCCTAACCACTACTCCACACTGCTGCCCGTATGAGCAGCTGTGTGGGGGGGAATCCGTCTGATGGAAGTCTTTGTCACTGTCAGCAGATGGGGTGGGGGGGAGAGTTATTCTTGCAAAGAGGAAACGAATAAGCAACAGGAAACCCACTCAGCAGAGATACTGCACAGCTCAGAGAAGGGAGAAGAGATTCCACTGGAACTACACTTCTAATATCTAAGATCTCACCCCCCTAGAATGTTAATGACAGCAGGTTCTGCATCAACGGTTTAAATAAGTTCTTATCAGCTTTTTTTTTTTGTGTCTTTTTAATAGATTTAAGGACTGATGTTTCTGAGTGTTGGGTAGCTGCCTCTAATCCAGCTGAGAGCGGGCTTTCTCTCGCAGCCTTTGTATGACAGACACAGCAAAGAGAGCAAGAGAATGAAACATACTCTCAGTGTGTGAATTCGTCATTTCCATTTGTCAAGTCCAAATGAAACGAATGAAACAGGAAGAGAGGGAATGAGAGGAAAGTGCAGAAAATGTATGAAATTCTGTACAGTATATATGTGTGTGTGGGGGGGGGTCTGGTCTCTTATTATAACACTGGGGTAGTGTGAGGTTTCAGGGCTGCAGTGTTACAAACAAGTTAAACAATTCGACAATTCAACTGAACGCGAGGCATCGCTCAAAACAAACAAGCTGAAGAAAAAAAAAAAAAAAACAATTGCGAGAAACTCCATCATCGTGCAAGATTAACAAACACAGAGGATTCCTCTCCGAAAAAAAAAATAAACATTTAATACAGGCTTAACCCAACTGGGGCCTACAGAAGTAAAATCTATCTATCTATCTATCTATCTATACACACATTTTTTTAATTATACATAATTCAATATAATTTAATTGCACATCACAATTTGTTAAGTTTAAGCTAAGAACACTAGTTCATGTACAGTATATGTCAAGCGCAGATGTGTTCTGTTCGATTTGAATTCATTTCCAAATTCATTTATTCCCCTCTGCATGTTTTTCAATCGTTCAGAGGGGTGGCCTCAGATACTGAATTTGAATCCATTTTTTCTTTTTTTAATTTTTTAATTTTACTTCCCTGATTCCAACTCATGTCATGCTGTGACCTTTCAACTCTGCTGGTCCCAACAGTAAGTGTGACACGGGGGAGGCCAGGTCACCATGTCACATGACTGCTTCGGAATCAGGAAGTACCCAAATGGAGCTGGCAACTAGGATTTTACAGGCGAAGAGTTTGCGATTCCAAAACCAGCCAGAATGATTTTAATTTTAAAAAGCCAGAATGTAAAAAAAAAAAACAACATAACAATATTCTAACGTTTGATGCAACTTGTGCATTTAAATAAAAGGGTAAAACAGTGTTTAAGAAGTTTTGCAGTTTAAGAGGTCTGATCAGATCAGAGAAGCACAGTGATTCTTAGGGATTCTTATATATATGAACCGTTGAGATGAAAACGCAAACATGTTGATCGCTTTTATCAAATTACACCCGGTAGTTTTTTGAGCATATTGCAGCACCTAGATTGCATCAACCATTTATTTATAATCCCGGGATAACAGTGCAATCCAGGGCGATTCTCAGCAGCGCTGTAAACAGCTCCAATAAAATCCAGCTGTGGTTCATCAGGGTATTGGTTGATCAAAGACTCTGTGCCTATAACCCTTCTGTAAGGGTCTTCAGAACTCCCCTCAATGAAGTCTGTTATTATTATTAATATTGAAATGATCAGGAGCCAGGAGTTTGAGCAGGGTTACAAACTCACACTAGCCCTGCTGCTGCTGCTGCTGCTGCACCCAGTCCTGGGGTTCAGAGCTCCCCTCAATGAAGTCTGTTATTATTATTAATATTGAAATGATCAGGAGCCAGGAGTTTGAGCAGGGTTACAAACTCACACTAGCCCTGCTGCTGCTGCTGCACCCAGTCCTGGGGTTCAGAGCTCCCCTCAATGAAGTATGTTATTATTATTATTAATATTGAAATGATCAGGAGCCAGGAGTTTGAGCAGGGTTACAAACTCACACTAGCCCTGCTGCTAAGGCTGAAAAACTCAGGGCAAGTCAAACAAAACGTTACAAAAAGGACAGGGATATGGCAACGCCGCAGTTTGATCCATTCCTGGTTTTACTAGGAGTTTAATAATAAGACACACCTGAGCTTGTTACCTACACACACTGTGTTGGCTAATCAAGCCTGTAGTAAAACCTGGAGCGGGTGAAACTGCTGTGCAGCAGGAGTCTTATTCCCCTCCCTGTTGATCCGAACGATCAGTAGGTGCAGCTCTGGGGCCCTGTTGGTTTTTTTTTTTTTAGAGACTGCAGCTTCACAGGAAGGGGGCTGGGAGCTGGGGGCCCGGGGCTTGGGGCTCCTGGGGGCCCCTCTATGGCGCCAGGAAGTAGATCTTGTAGTATTTGTTCATCTGTTCCAGGAAGATGAAGGTGAGGACCGTGTGGGGACCCAGCCGGGCGTAGTAAGGAGTGAACCCTTTCCACAGGCTGAAAAACCCTTCCGAGCGAACGACCTTGACCAGGACTTCCTGAAAGAGACACGGAGAGGAGAGAGCGGGAGAGAGCTTACAGTACAGAATATATATAGATGCGCAGACACAGATAGACAGATAGACAGACAGACAGATAGAAGCGACTCCTCTTTGTTCATGTAAATACAGTCACGCTGCAGAACGACTGTGAGAAAGTGCGTCCCGCCTCAAATACTTTATTCCTCATTCTAGCTTCAGTAAAGATGAGTCCCTTTCTTATTAACGTATCTCAATCTCGTTTGCACGCTGCGCTTGCAAAACAAAAATGAAGGCTCGGACAAATACTGGAAAAAACACATAAATTAATAAATAAAAAACAGGCTTACCAGTCCATTCCTGTATTCTGGTTTCCCGTCAATCATTCTCATGTTCTGAATTCTGAAATCACAAATACAGTGTTTAATACCACACAGAGCGATCGCACCTGAATATGCAGAAGACAGTAGCGAAGGAATGTGTTGGTTTTTCTCCCCCTCCTGTGAGGAAAGCCAAGCGTTTCCCCAAACCCCCTCTAATCATACCAGTAAAAGCAGCCAAGTTTGCCTACCTTCTCCCCCCTGCACACCACCCGGCCGTGCCTTTACCAGGGGAGACCCTCGGGGGACCTCTGCGCTCCCCTGACTGTGTGACTCCCCCCCTGCACACCACGCGGCTGTGCCTTTACCAGGGGAGACCCTCGGGGGACCTCTGCGCTCCCCTGACTGTGTGACTCCCCCCCTGCACACCACGCGGCTGTGCCTTTACCAGGGGAGACCCTCGGGGGACCCCTGCGCTCCCCTGACTGTGCGACTCCCCCCTGCACACCACGCGGCCGTGCCTTTACCAGGGGAGACCCTCGGGGGACCTCTGCGCTCCCCTGACTGTGTGACTCCCCCCCTGCACACCACGCGGCTGTGCCTTTACCAGGGGAGACCCTCGGGGACCCCTGCGCTCCCCTGACTGTGTGACTCCCCCCCTGCACACCACGCGGCTGTGCCTTTACCAGGGGAGACCCTCGGGGGACCCCTGCGCTCCCCTGACTGTGCAACTCCCCCCTGCACACCACGCGGCTGTGCCTTTACCAGGGGAGACCCTCGGGGGACCCCTGCGCTCCCCTGACTGTGCGACTCCCCCCTGCATAACACGCGTTTACCTTGTTTTAACGATGTCCACTGGCATGGAGGCCGCTGTGGTGACCAGTCCACTGATCATACTGGCACAGAAATGCAAGAAGATATTGTCTGAGAAATATCCTGCGCACAAAAAAACAGCAAACAGTTAAACGAGTCAAACAGCCAAAGTAAAAACAACAGTCGCCACTTTAGAAAAATAACAAAATCATGTATCTGATCATGTCTGGTTCTCTGCTTGTGAATAGACAGCTCTGGCCAAAAGTTTAGCATCACCCTATAGAATTAATAAATGCTGTTTCATAAAGTCGAATGAAACCTGCTGAATAATGTTAACATATTGAATTACACACCGCTGTGTAGTTTTCCATATGCTTAAATGACAAGCTAACACAAGTTTGACATTTCTAACATGAAATACTACTGTACGACTATTATGGCTTCCGGTAGACTTTTTTTTTGCAATATCATTTTGTAGTTTCTTTGACTGCATGATTTTGAATTAAAAATCTAAAATTATGTTCATATAGTTTTTTTTTTTTTTAATTGTGTCTCAATCCTAAAATTCTAGGTGATGCAAAACTTTTGACCCCAGCTGTACTGTTTCATAAAACGATTTAAAACACTTTTAGCCTATTTATTAGGCTTCTAAAACTCCTTTAGTTATAATATACAGCTACATTTATAATAATGAAACTGTACAGCGACATCACAACACAGCAAAAACTTTCATATGGCTGCAGCACATCAATACAAAAATAAAACCTATTTAAATTTCAGGGATGGAAATAAGACTCCTATCGCACAGCAGACTGCTCCATTCCTGGTTTTGCTGCGAGTTTATTAAGACCCCCCGTGAGCTTGTTGCCTATGCACACTGTGGCTCATCTAGCTGGTGGTAAAACCTGGACTGGGCGACACTGCTGTGCAGCAGGAGTCTTACTCCCCTCCCTGTGTTTGTACAGAAGCATGCCAACGCTGACCTGTGTCCAGCAGGGCCTGTTTGGACTGGGAGTAGGAGGCGAGCTGAGCTGCGTTCACGACCACAGCACGAGCCATCGTGGGAATGCAGCCCTGAGAGAGAGAGAGAGAGAGAGAGAGAGAGAGAGAGAGAGAGAGAGAGAGAGAGAGAGAGAGAGAGAGAGAGAGAGGAGAGAGAGAGAGAGAGAGAGAGAGAGAGAGAGAGAGAGGGAGAGAGAGAGAGAGAGAGGGAGAGGAGAGGGAGAGAGGAGAGAGAGAGAGAGAGGGAGAGAGAGAGAGAGGAGAGAGAGAGAGAGAGAGAGAGGAGAGGAGAGAGAGAGAGAGAGAGGAGAGAGAGAGAGAGAGAGAGAGAGAGAGGAGAGAGAGAGAGAGAGAGAGGAGAGAGAGAGAGAGAGAGAGAGAGAGAGAGAGAGAGGGAGAGGGAGAGGGAGAGAGGGAGGGAGAGGAGAGAGGGAGAGGGAGAGAGAGAGAGAGAGAGAGAGGAGAGGGAGAGGGAGAGAGGGAGAGAGAGGGAGAGGAGAGGAGAGGGAGGAGAGAGAGGAGGGAGAGGAGAGGGAGGGAGAAAGAGAGGGAGGGAGAAAGAGAGACAGAGAGAGAGGGAGAGGAGAGAGACAGAGAGAGGGGGGAGAGGAGAGAGAGACAGGGAGAGGAGAGAGAGACAGGGAGAAGGGGGAGAGGAGATGAGAGAGTACAGAATCAGACACTATAGAAAACTGACAGCTTAACCCTGAAACACACACACACACACACACTACAACTGGGAGTATAAACTTAACTTGAGGCAGACAGACAGAGACACACACAGAGTAGCACATCAGACGACATCAACACTGGAGAACATAAAAGTTGAGACACACATAGATTACAGAATCAGACACCATTCCGACTGATGAGGATAATCCTCTCATAGGCACACACACACACACACACACACACACAGAGTAGAGTATCAGACTCAATAGTAACTAGAAACGAGGGCCCTGGAACAGACAGACAGACAGACAGACAGACAGACAGACAGACAGACACACACACTACAGCTACCCCGTGTGCCACTATCTTGCAGCCCCTCCTACCCTCCACAGCGTAGTGACCCCCTCCTCTCTGGTGATCCTCAGCAGGGCATTGAACACGTTGGTGTAGCCCCTCCTCTGGGCAGGGGGCTGCCTGTAAGCACAAACCACAAAATCAGGGCTCAGGCAAGGCAGGGCTATCCGATCCTGGCCCTGGAGATCCAGTCCAGTCCAGTCCAGGTTTTTACTGCAACTAGGTTCCAATATATAGTTCATTGAACCTGCAGATTAGGTAACAAAACACATCTCAATTTCTGCTAATAGCCTCATTATTGTATCTCATGACAATGACTGTTCTAGGAGGCTTGGGAGTCCAGTGGTTAGAGAAAGGGTCTCTAAGCGACTTACAGAGACTAGTGGGGGTGAACTATGCTTCATCAACAACTGCTGCTGCTGCTACTGCAGAGTCACTTCCAATAGGACCTTGTTTGTTTGACGTCTCATCCAAAGGACGGAGCACAAGGAGGTTCAGTGACTTGCTCGGGGTCAAACACACACAGGGAGTCAGTGGCTGAGCCGGGATTTGAACCTCCTGGGTTCAAGACCCCTTTTTTTAGCCGCTGGACTACCAAGCCTCCTTAAGACTCTGTGTCCTTGAGGGTGAAAAGGGCTGTGGCCCCTCTCCTCTCCTCACCTGCCGTCGGCAGTCATGCGTATGAGGGCCACTTCAGCCGGGGTCCCCACGAAGGCTCCGGTAGCTCCAGCGGTCATGCCGATGAGCGCCTTCATGAGGAAGGAGGGGGGCGTGCCGTCGACACCCGTCATCTTCTCAAACAGGATGGTGTAGATGCCCAGCCGGGTGGTGGTGTAGGTAGCCTGGCGCAGTAGACCAGCGGACAGCCTGGGGGCAACCGGGCAGCGAGGAGAGGAGGTAGTAATGATTATAAACCTGGCAAAACCCACGCACCATACAAGATCCCTCCCAACCCCAACCCAACACAACACAACCTCAACCCACAACCCCCAAACCCAACCCCCAAACCCCAACCTCCAACCTCCCAACCCCAAACCTCAACCTCCACCCAACCCCAACCCCAACCTCACAACCTCCAACCCCAAACCTCAACCCCCAACCTCAACACCCCACCCCCAAACCCCAACATCCAACCCCCACCCACCCCATATGCACACCCTGTACAGATCTCCCTATAGTACAGTCTATGTGCTCCTATAGTAAATGTACCCACACGCGACACCGCCCCCTGTAGTTCACTCCATACCCACCCTGTATAGATGCCCCTCAGGCCCTCGTTCCTCAGGATGCTGCTCAGGGCGTGGAAGCTGGTCTTGTACTCCCGTGTCTTGGAGCCCTCTCCGCTGAGCTGCATGCGGTTCTTCACCAGATCCAGCGGCTGCACAAACACAGTGGCTCCCATCCTGCAGGGCAGCGGCAAGCCAAGGGTTAATCACAACGAAAAGGCAAGCCAGGGGTTAATCACAGAGGCAGCGCTGTTCCAGTGACTGCACTGCCCTCCCTCTGCAAGCAGGGTCATGGTAGTAAAGCACTAGGCTGTTCCCGGGACTGTCCCCCCCCTCCTCTGTCTTGTGGAATGCAACATAAAACTTACTAGAGGAAGTTAATTAATTTATTTTCACCTTTTTTTTCAGCTGTATGCAAATGCACGCGTCCTGGCGCTATACATGTAATCGAAGCGCAATAATAAGACTCCTATTGCACAGCGGCTTGAGCCAGTCCAGGTTTTACTGTCAGTTTAATCATTTGAACTTGAGCTGCCCCCATGCTCTGCACAGCACCGTTTCCAAAATGATTTCTCAAGACCTGTCACTCGCATGATAATTTAGGTCACTGTCTTATCTCGCCGATATCTCTCTGTGCGAGATTTCATTGACAATGTCAAGTCTTATGCACAGGTGGCGTCGCTGGAGATTTTTTTTAAAATTTTTATGTACAGTAAACTTGACACAGCGACGACACGGGTTGGGTTATGTTAAAAAAAAATAGCACCGCTCTGGAACACGTGCATTTTAAAAGGGGGTGTCGATAACAAAACTGATGGTGGCTTAAATTTGAAAGCGATGGACCCGACAGATGTAAACACGCACTACTGTGCTCAGAACTACTGAGCGGTGGCGCGCTTAATAATAAATGAATACTGCATTTATTTTATTCAAGAAAAAAAACAACACACTCACCCAGCCAGGCCCCCGAAGAGGAATTTGACCGCTTTGGGGGACGTTTTTGGTTTGTTCCCGGTGACTGCAGCCATTGCAAACGATTCAATTCGGGCCTGGTCTTACCGTTGCTCTGATCGGGACAAGGTGACACCGGGAGCGAGACGGGAGCGCGCACGCACAAGGCTGCTGAGCGCCGGTCACGCGTGTAAGAGCGCGCACGCACAAGGCTGCACTGAGCGCCGGTCACGCGTGTAAGAGCGCGCACGCACAAGGCTGCACTGAGCGCCGGTCACGCGTGTAAGAGCGCGCACGCAAGACCTTTAAACAAAGCTCCACCGTCAGCTGATTTCTATAACATTTTGGAAAACGATTCGTCGGACGACACAGGACTGTTTTTAGATATAGTTTCTACCGCTGCCATTTGATACAGCCCCATAAAAAAAAAAATAATAAAAATTGTCTATCACATTGTATTGGCAAGTGTTAGTCATTCAGATGATTTTAAACACCTTTCAGAATAGTTTTGCAATCTCATAATGACTTCCAATACAGTATTATACAGTACTTGTTTTTCTTATATATTCCCCTGACATTTATGGAGGGGCTTTCAATAAAATAAAAAGTGTTTAAAGTCTATAAGGATCGTGTCGTTGTCGCATACTGGACAATTTATACATGTCTTTTCTAAATACATTTTATTTTGCAAGCGCAGTAAATTGATTTCCACGAGAGCTCGCTGAACTCGAAGGGGGCGGGGGGTTATGGTTAGTAAACAGCTCATACAGCCAATCAGCACCCGCATTTCTTTAAAGCTTCACACGCCTTCTCCGGGCGAACCAATCAGCGCCGTGGGAGGTGGGGCGTTTACTCCGCAGACGGCATACAGACGTTTTTTCTCAAGGCTGATGACGGACGTGTGGGTTAAGCCAATGGGCTGAGCAGTGTCGGGGCAGCTGACCAATCCAGCGGGGCCGAGGGGCGGGACTTGGAGTTTCGGCTCGTTGAAGAAGGAGAGCGGCGGAAGCAGGATTGAGTCGGAAACGTCAAAGTCTTAAACTTCGGGTAAAAAACAAACAAGAAAACTTAACGTTAAGCTTCGATAAGCGGTCAAGACTACAGCAATAAAACAGCTATAAAACACGCCTCGAACTAGTCAAGGAAAAATGATTGTGGAAAAAAGCATTTGCTTCGCTAGGTTTGTGTGAACCACTGTTTTGTTTACATTGGGGTTAAGGAAGTAAGTAAACAGCAAAAATCATTCGTATGGAAATTATTATTATTATTATTATTATTATTATTATTATTATTATTATTATTATTATTATTATTTATTTATTTATTTATTTATGTATTTATTTATGTATTTATTTGTCAGACGTCTTTATCCAAGGCGACTTACAGGTGTTACAGGGCTGCACTATTGCACTGCTAATCTGTCACTGTAGATATAACTCTAGCTGTAATCCTAACTTGTTGCATCCTAGTTCATATTGTATTCTAGTAGTGTTATTATTATACACAGCATCCTAGTTCATATTGTATTCTAGCAGTGTTATTATTATACACAGCATCCTAGTTCATATTGTATTCTAGCAGTGTTATTATTATACACAGCATCCTAGTTCATATTGTATTCTAGTAGTGTTATTATTATACACAGCATCCTAGTTCATATTGTATTCTAGTAGTGTTATTATTATACACAGCATCCTAGTTCATATTGTATTCTAGTAGTGTTATTATTATACACAGCATCCTAGTTCATATTGTATTCTAGTAGTGTTATTATTATACACAGCATCCTAGTTCATATTGTATTCTAGTAGTGTTATTATTATACACAGCATCCTAGTTCATATTGTATTCTAGTAGTGTTATTATTATACACAGCATCCTAGTTCATATTGTATTCTAGTAGTGTTATTATTATACACAGCATCCTAGTTCATATTGTATTCTAGTAGTGTTATTATTATACACAGCATCCTAGTTCATATTGTATTCTAGTAGTGTTATTATTATACACAGCATCCTAGTTCATATTGTATTCTAGTAGTGTTATTATTATACACAGCATCCTAGTTCATATTGTATTCTAGTAGTGTTATTATTATACACAGCATCCTAGTTCATATTGTATTCTAGTAGTGTTATTATTATACACAGCATCCTAGTTCATATTGTATTCTAGTAGTGTTATTATTATACACAGCATCCTAGTTCATATTGTATTCTAGTAGTGTTATTATTATACACAGCATCCTAGTTCATATTGTATTCTAGTAGTGTTATTATTATACACAGCATCCTAGTTCATATTGTATTCTAGTAGTGTTATTATTATACACAGCATCCTAGTTCATATTGTATTCTAGTAGTGTTATTATTATACACAGCATCCTAGTTCATATTGTATTCTAGCAGTGTTATTATTATACATAGCATCCTAGTTCATATTGTATTCTAGTAGTTTTATTATTATACACAGCATCCTAGTTCATATTGTATTCTAGTAGTGTTATTATTATACACAGCATCCTAGTTCATATTGTATTCTAGCAGTGTTATTATTATACACAGCATCCTAGTTCATATTGGATTCTAGTAGTGTTATTATTTGCACTGACTGTAAACTACACCTGTATTTAAATATGAAGCTTGCATTGTAGCCCTGTGCTGCCCTGTAACACCTGTAAGTCGCCTTGGATAAAGGCATCTGCCAAATTAATAATAATAATAATAATAATAATAATTTCCATGCGAATGATGTCATGTGTTTGCTGTCCGCTTCTTTTTACCCAATGGAAACAGAACTGTGGCTTAATTCAAGCTGCATATTTATATCGTTTTAAATGAACCAGTCTTATTCTTTCCTTTTTCTTTGTATTGATTATATATATATATATATATATCATTTCGGTCAGACTAATCATTGATACTGTTGAATGCTTGCAGGCTGTCTGTCGTTTGCAGAATTGCACTGTGTTGGTGGGTTAATTTAACTTATTATTATTATTATTATTATTATTATTATTTATTTCTTAGCAGACGCCCTTATCCAGGGCAACTCACAATTGTTACAAGATATTACATTATTTTTACATACAATTCCCCATTTATACAGTTGGGTTTTTACTGGAGTAATCTAGGTAAAGTGCCTTGCTCAAGGGTACAGCAGTAGTGTCCCCCCAACCTGGGATTGAACCCACGACCCTCCGGTCGAGAGTCCAGAGCCCTGACCACTACTCCACGCAGGTCGAGATTTGGAAAATAAAACCCTCTGAAAAGTTCAAGCCCTATTTATAAGCAAATCCATCTTTCATAAAAAAACACAATAAAATACAAATAACGAACAGTTCCTTCCTCCCTCCGCCAGGTGGCGCTCTTCAGCACCGGCACACCTATCCTTTCACAGTATAGAATGCTCCTCGTCAGGCCGTAGCAGATGCGCAGACGGAACCCTGAGGGAGGAGGAGTCAAGGAGCGCGAGTGGGGCGGAGCCAGGAGGACAGACTCCGCCTCCACCTCCCTGTCAGCGTTCCGGAACCCCGCTGGCCCCGCCCCCGAGGGGAAGCTGCCTGTTTTCCTGTTTCCCCATGAGCTCATCTTCTTCGCCGATGACCAGAGCAGCCACAAGCAGGTCCTCACTCTCTATAACCCCTACAGCTTCATCCTGAAGTTTAAGAGTGAGTCTCTCTGTCTGTCATCCGTGTCCCTGGCTAGCTTTTAAAGGAGGGCTGTTAAAATGAACTGATTTTGCTTCACAAACCCGAATGAAACCTGCTGAATAATGTTACCTTAACATATTGAATCGCACACCGCTTTGTAGTTTTCCCCTATACTTCACGAAAAAATTTCAAAATCTAACATGAAATACAACTGTACTGCTATTACGGCTTCCGGTATAGACTTTGTTAAGCAATATCGTTTTGTAGTTTCTTTTGATTATACAATGTTAAATACAAGATCAGAATTATGTTCGTGTAAATTTTTTGCTTTAATTATATTTCAATCCTAAAATTCTTGGTAAAACATCTGGCCACAGCTGTACAACCCCAGTGGTCTCTCTGTTCGTGTCTTTGCAACGGTAGATTAGCCTCTCTTTATAGGACTGTGAACCCTGGCTTTCAGTATAATAATATCTATTTATATATAGCGCCTTTCATAGTGGACCACCATCACAAAGCGCTTTACAGAGGCAGGCTGTGAACTGTGCATTATATGCAGAGTCACTTCCAATAGGACGTTGATTTAACTTCTCATCCACAGGACGGAGCACAAGGAGGTAAAGTGACTCGCTCAGGGTCACACACAGCGAGGCAGTCAGTGGCAGAGGTGGGATTTGAACCGACAATCTGCCTGACGATTTCCCAAAATATCTGTTTAAAAAAAAAACACTTTTCTTGCCCTGTGCTCGCTCAATAAAGGATTTTTTTTTTTTCTTTTTTAGAAAATCAGATTCTGAATTTTGCATTCTTCAGCTGAATGAATCGATGCACTGCATAGGGTTTTGTTGAGCTGAGACGCTGTTGCGCGCTCGCTGCTCTCCTCCAGTAGCTGACTCTCGCTTGTCTCCTCTTCTCTCTCAGTCCTGTGCACTGCTCCTGCCCGCTTCACTGTGCTGGACGCCGTGGGCCACGTCAAACCCAGCTCCTGCATTGACATGTGAGTGCGAGACGGGAGGGACACACGCCACAAACGCCTTGCAGCGCCCTGGAGAAAGAACACTGCTTGAGAAGGGCAGCAGTTTAAGAGATCAGATCAGAACAAAAAACTTGACTCGAAAAATGTGGCATTTCAAAATCCAACGTGAAATACTACTGTTATGGCTTCCGGTAGACTTTTGCGATATCATTTTGTAGTTTCTTCTTTGATTACATGATGTTAAATAAAATATCTAAATCATGTTTATATATATATATATATATATATATATATTACACACACACACTGGTATGTCATAAAATTCTAGGTGATGCAAAATATTTATATTATTATTAATGAGTCATTTAGCAGATGCTTTTATCCAAAGCGACTTACAGAGACTAGGGCGGTGAACTATGCATCATCAACAACTGCTGCTGCTGCTGCAGAGTCACTTCCAATAGGAGCTAGTTTGTTTTACGTCTCATCCGAAGGACGGAGCACAAGGAGGTTCAGTGACTTGCTCAGGGTCACACACACGCAGGGAGTCAGTGGCTGAGCTGGGATTTGAACCCGGGAACCTGCTGGTGTCAAGCCCCTTTCTTTAACCGCTGAGCCCGCTATATTCAGTACACTGAAGCCTCTCTTTCTGTGTTTCTCTTTCCCTGCAGAGTGATTCGGCACAGGGATGTGAGCCCCAGACACTACGGGCAGAAGGAACGCTTTCGCATGGAGGTGTGGGAGGAGGGAGGGGCGGGCAGGGGGGCTGCGGGGAGCAAGGAGGTGTGTGCCGTCCTGCAGCCAGCCAGGGCAGAGGCCAGCACAGCCAGGGCAGAACCGACTGGACCAGCACAGCCCAGGGAGCTGCCAGACAGCTTGGTCTCAGCACACATACTGGCAGTGCAAGGTGAGGGGAGTGGGAGAGAAAGAGGGGAGAGAGAGGGGAGAGTCTTATCTACGCTCGCACAGTATTGAGAATAGTTTTTTTTCCTATTTCCTGTTTTGTAGGTCGCTCCCAGACCCCGGGGTTCTCTGTCCTCTGTGTGCTGGTTGGGGTTGCGTGCGTCGCCTTCCTCATGTTCCCCCTGCACGGCGACACCAGCACTTTGGTTCCGCCCCACTTTCACGTCACTGTCATGCAGAAGCTGGTGTGTGCCTACATCCTGGGTAAGAACCACGACCTCCGACCTCCGAACTGTTGCCTGCTTTGGCATCCCATAATAGTAAAAGTGTTATCCGATCGGGATGATCAGGACATTCTTTACCATGCGTTATATTTTTCGACCTCAGTTTGGAAAACTACAAAGCGGAGCGCGATTCAATAGGTTAACGTGACATTATTCAGCAGGTTTCATTCGACTTTATGAAGCAGAATCTGTTCATTCTATAGGGGGATGCTAAACTTTTAGCCATGGCATGTTTTAAAGGCGTTTGGGCTGACGTTATTTTTCCGTCTTCGAAGCTGCTGAGCGACTTGTGATTATCCCGGGAGACTCGGAGCCTGAAAAACTGATACTTTTTATATGTATATACTGCATATGTATTTTTTTTTCCATCAGGTCTCTTGACAATGGTCTTCTTGCGATGACAAGGGCAGCGGCGTCGAGGGAATCAGATAGAACTCAGCACCAGAGACTGGACCACAGTCGCCTTCAAAGCAGGCAGATTTTGGGGGTCTAAAACGCTGGGGTACAAAAACTCACGACCCCCAACGGAAGACTGAACGATCCGCAGCACTATTGGACTACGCTGGCTAGCTTCTCCAGCACGAAGCTGATCTGATGTATCGTTTACTGGAAGTAATGGTACACAGAGCGATCAATCGACCGATCGATCGATCCTGGGGCTTTTTAACTGGCATTATCCCTGATTTTTGACAACGCTCTGTACAGGACAGTTCAGTGTAATTATATTCACATTCTTCTGAACTCACACGGACCAAACACTCAGTCAGTCTTATCTAATAAGGATTACCATCACTTTGTAGAGCTGATATTTTTCTATATATTATAAGGTCATGTCCCCAATTGGAAGCTATTCGACACCATTTCACTTACAATATCGCTGAGAGTGTAGATTGCGCATGAGAACGTCTGTGACAAATAATTATAGACATTTAAACCATAACCTAATCCACATAAACAGATTAAAAAGCTTTAATACCTGCGTTTAGTCCGTTTCTTATTTAGATTGAATGATTATGTTTACAAGTGTTTGCTGGCTGACTCTAATCAAAATCAGCCAGTCATAGGATATTTTTACACCTCTCTAGAGATGGGAATAAGACTCCCATTGCACAGCAGTTTCATCCATTCCAGGTTTTACTACCAGCTTTGATTAGCCACAGTGTGTATAGCTAACAAACTCAGGTGTGTCTCATTAATAAAACTTGTAAGAAAACCAGGAGTGGATCAAACCGCTATGCAAGAGGAGTCTTATTCACATCCCTGTATCAATAAATTTTACTGGCCTTACTTAAACCCAAGAACTTGTGTTGAATTTGATGAACCCTGTATTTTAAAACTCAAATATATACCATGTTTATAACAATACAGCACAGGCTAGTGTAAAACTATAAAGTATTATTATTCTATAGAAAATATTATTTACTCATCATTTGTCAGTGAAAAAAAAACATTTAAAATTGGTATTCAAACAATATCTTTTAGTTTATACATTTCTACTTCAGTAAAATACTTCCAGTTAGTATAGATATATATTTTTTAAAATTGTAATCCTTTTTACATTTTTTGCTTTATCATTCTTATGATGCATGGGATCTGTCTGCCTTATATCCATTGGGATCCTGTTATTATTATTATTATTATTATTATTATTGAGAGACACAGTATAGTTCAGATATGCAAACGTCACCAAGGGTCCCATTCACAGCACAGCCTGTTGCCTGCATGCTTGTTTCGCTGCTTAATTAAAATCCAGCTCCTTTAAAAGCGAAGACCGAAACATAACAGGACATATTTCCAAAGTGTTTACTCCAGTCTTTAACTCCCAGTCTGTTCAATTTTACCAGAACCAAAACAACAATATATATTTCAAGTCCTCTTAAAGGGTACATAAGAACCTTTTTATTTTATTGTGTTTCATGTTCCCATGTGTTGCTACAACTGTTTATGTAAGGTGTGTGTATTGTTTTCAATTTTTTTAAAACATTTTGACCACTTTAAACTTTTAAATTGCATTCCCTGCCTCAAGTTGGCTTCCCATGTACCCGCATGGACCTCTCAGAACTACATTTCCCATCATCCTCCTGATCACTGGTAAATCCATCTCAGTTACATATGTGAGCAGGAGGATGATGGGAAATGTAGTTCTGAGAGGTTCACCCAGGTGGCTGTTTGGGTTTGGCATGTGGTCTCAGCTAGCGTCTGTCTGGACTCGCGTTCCAGTCTGGCTAGTGGAAACGCACTAGCACATAACGGGGTCCACACGTCACATTGCCTGCCTGCTGGGTATCATTCAGTTCTGCTGATCCAGTCTACAAACTGTGTAATGCGTAGAATGTGTCTTTTTTTGTTGTTGTATTCATTCTATAGATATATATGGATAAAGATGGACCATGCATACAAATGTTGGTTTGAAAATGTTCTGTATTTTCCTTTCTCTGAAATGGATTAAGTGCTTAAAAAAAAAAAACTTTCTTTTTATTTACGTCAGCATGAATAAATCTCACCGAGTCTGTAGGCTTCATATGAGGAGTTTTTCTTGTGGATTATTTTATATCTATCGAGATAGATAGATAGATAGATAGATAGATAGATAGATAGATAGATAGATAGACATACACATTTTTTTTATATATAAATAGGACCGATCGCTTAAACTCCTGATCATTTCAATATTAATAATAACGGACTTCATTGAGGGGAGCTCTGAACCCCAGGACTGGGTGCAGCAGCAGCAGGGCTAGTGTGAGTTTGTAACCCTGCTCAAACTCCTGGCTCCTGATCATTTCAATATTAATAATAATAGACTTCATTGAGGGGAGCTCTGAACCCCAGGACTGGGTGCAGCAGCAGCAGCAGCAGCAGGGCTAGTGTGAGTTTCTAACCCTGCTCAAACTCCTGGCTCCTGATCATTTCAATAAATAATAACAGACTTCATTGAGGGGAGCTCTGAACCCCAGGACTGGGTGCAGCAGCAGCAGCAGGGCTAGTGTGAGTTTGTAACCCTGCTCAAACTCCTGGCTCCTGATCATTTCAATATTAATAATAATAACAGACTTCATTGAGGGGAGCTCTGAACCCCAGGACTGGGAGCAGCAGCAGCAGCAGGGCTAGTGTGAGTTTGTAACCCTGCTCAAACTCCTGGCTCCTGATCATTTCAATATTAATAATAATAAAAGACTTCATTGAGGGGAGTTCTGAACCCCAATCAATTTCAAAATTTAGAATGCAAAACTAAAAGTTGCTGGGGGTCCAGCGGTTAGAGAAAGGGGTCTTGATACCAGGAGGTTCAAATCCCGCCTCAGCCACTGACTCCCTGTGTGTGTGTGACCCTGAGCAAGTCACTGAACCTCCTTGTGCTCCGTCCTTCAGATGAGAAGTCAAACAAACAAGCTCCTATTGGAAGCAACTCTGCAGCAGCAGCAGCAACAGTTGTTGATGATGCAGAGTTCACCCCCCCTAATCTGTAAGTCACTTTGGATAAAAGCGTCTGCTAAATGACTAATATAATAACTTAAAACCAGCTCTGCATTGAACACAGAAATGACACCAGAACTCCACAGATACAGTTGTAAGATATTAACAAGTTTTATTATTTTCTCCAAAGGCATAAAAAACCTGAGATTCATCTCAAAGTCAGGTGATCTCCAAGATCCACACAGGAATCCCGGATCTAAAATACCTTTCCAATCCCTCTACAACCCAAACCCCCCAAAAAAAAAAAAAAAATTACAACAAAACAAACCACTTACAGAATTAAAAAAAAAAAAAAAAATCATCAACATATAATCAGGGTTAGAAATGTCAGTTGTACTCAAAACACAAAAAGGAAGGAAAAGAAAAATTTGTTGCATGCTTTACCAAAACAAAAACGTCAAAAGGAAATATGAAATCGAAGATTTGTGCGATTGGACCCCCACCGACCCCCCCAAGGAAAAAAAAAAAAAAAGATTGACCAACACCCACATTTTTTTCCTAAGTTATATAGAAATTACTGCACAGGATCATTCAAATATTTCATCCTAAAAACAACTCCCACCCCCCACTTGAAAGTCATTTTGAATTTCCGAGGTCATGATAGATTGAAAAGAAATAATGTAAAATTAAAAAACAGTAGCATCTTGCAGCTATAACTAGTCAGTATTCTTCAAAACAGACAATCAGAAATATACTGTATGCATGTGTAAGATACACACACACACACACACAGAAACAAAGTCAAATGGGATACAAGTGCCAAACGTAAGGGATCACCGCAGAATTCCATACATTTCTCAAAAACGTAAAATGAAAGTGATGTATAAAGTTACAGTAAACTCCTCCCATCCCCTTAGCATGGAGGCATGCTTATATTCATTTTTAAATCTATTTTTGCCGTTTTCATCTTCCTACCCCTCCCAAAAAAAAAAAAAAACATTTAAAATGTGCACTACAGGTTATGCAAAATCACTCATGTTAAATTATTATAATTATTATAATTATAATTAAAATTATAATTATAATAATGAAAAAAACCCTCAACACACCAGAAAAAAACACTTTGGCAGTGTGGGAAACCGATTTTGAAACAAAACAAATTATGTTTTGTGATTCCACCCCCTTTCTCTCGCTCACCGCTCAGGCATTCTTTACAGACGCCTATAAAAAGGCCCCGCCCCATTCGAATCAGGACCCCGGATGAGGAGAGAGTTTTAGAGGGATTCGTTTGATGTATTTTGTTTCCTTCAAAACTTTTCTGTGGCCCTTGAAAAAAAATAAAATAAAATACCAGCAACTGTGATTCCTTTCCCCAGCCTATTCTGCAATCTACTTCAGCCATTGCTTAAACTGCATTTCCTGCCAACACTGAAATTAGACTCGTTCATTTTCATCAGCAGCACAGCACTTTCAATTGGGACCCTGTCTGTCTGCCAGTTAATCCCAGTTAGCATCGCGGGCTGGCAAAACTCTCTCTCCACACTGACTCTGCATCTGATATCAAGGACGCCAGAGAGAGAGAGAGAGAGAGAGAGAGAGAGAGAGAGAGAGGAGAGAGATAGAGAGAGAGAGAGAGAGAGAGAGAGAGAGAGAGAGAGAGAGAGAATACAGAATCAGACACTATAGAAAATGGACAGGCAGGTTTTTTAAAATATGCTGAACGTGAAGGGCAGTGAATATACTGTCAGGGGAACACTGAAGGCCTGCGAATGGATTTCTAAACAGCGATTATGCAAACCCGCGATGCAGACAGGGGGCTATCGCAGATTTCACTGCCGATGGAAGCAGCCCCAGTTTGATACTGAGGTTGAGTGTTAAAGTCTCGTGCTGCGGATTAAGATCTCACTCTCTCACTGTTTTTTTATTAAGGAGGGGGTTGTTCAGCCACTTGACAGTTTAATTCAAGGGCAGCCGTTTCCAAGCAAGAAAAAGCCAAAATAAGGAGGCGTCTTGCAATAATTCAGGAGACAAAAAGGCGGCGAGGTTTTGGAGGGGGGTTGGCCATCGCTGGCCAGTTTTTTTCCCCCTCCAGCTGAAACTTCAGCCCACTTTACTTTTTTTACAGTCTTAGTTTGCCGTCAGAGTCGTAGCCATTTCGGTTTTTCGCAGAAACCGTTTATTCTCCTCCCCGCGCTGACCCGCCTACCCACGATGCCTTGCAGAAAAAGTTATTTTTTTTAGTAGCAGCTTCCGTGACGCAAGGCAAACCTGGCGAGCGTTTTTTTTTTTTTTTTTTTTGCGCGGCGTTGTAATAATAATACGAACAGAATATATATTTATATACACACACACACACACACACACACACACACACACACAAAACGAGACAGGGAAAATCTGATATACAAGAACAAAAAAAAAAAAATTTCAGAAAAAAAATTATATTATACACACACAGTAACGAAAACAAGATTGTACTAAAAAAAAAAAAAATCCTATTCTATTATTCTAAGTCAGGTGTGTTCCACTCCAGGTTTGTTGAACAGGTAAAATGAGATCATGTCTGCATAGAGGTTTATTAATTGGTTCCGTTAAAAGATTTAGAACAGGGTTGGAACAAAGACCAGGAGTGGAAGAACCAGCCCATCCCTGATCCGGAGTCACTCCCCCCTATCTCCCTCTCTCTATTCCCTCACTCCCCCTCTCTCTCTATTCTCTCCTCCTGCGTCTTTTGATAAAGTCTGTTTTCCTCCCGTCACTCAACACTCCTCTCCCTGCACTGACACTGCATGCCACATCCGCAAACCAACGAGACATCATCCCCGGCACTCTCCATTACAAACCCTACCAGACACCGCCCTGCCGCTGCTACAGATCTGGAAGTCTACCTGCCCCGCGCTGAAGTCTGTTCACCAGCCTTCCTGTGACGTCTGGAGCAGAGAGGAGATCATGAAACATGTCAGCCAGAGAGCTGAATGGTACAAGCAAAATGGTACACAGAGAGAGAGAGAGAGAGATACAAAGAGAGATACACAGAGAGACAGGCACAGAGAGAGAGAGAGAGACAGACAGGCACAGAGAGAGAGAGAGAGAGAGAGAGAGACAGGCACAGACAGACAGGCACAGAGAGAGAGAGAGAGAGAGAGAGATACACAGAGAGACAGGCACAGAGAGAGAGAGAGATACACAGAGAGACAGACACAGGCAGACAGACACAGAGACACACACACACAAAGAGACAGATACACAGAGACAGGCACACTCAGCAGACAGAGAGACACACAGACATGCAGAGACACAGGCGAGAGAGAGGCAGAGACAGACACACAGGCGAACACAGGACAGACACAGACACACAGTTTCATAACCCTCTCCGGACCCAATCCGAATTTTTCAACCCTTCTCTATTCATCATCTCCTCCTCCATATACCTGACGTGTTCTTGCCTCCCCCCCCCCCCAAAACACAAACAAAACAACCTTAAAAAAAAAAAAATTATATATAGAAATTCATCCGCTGCTCAGACGGGAGTCTCTCTGCTCTCGAGATCCGGAGCCGAGAACTGCCTCCTCATCCTGGGGGGGGTCGTGTAGCCTCCGTGAAGCTGGGGGGGGGCGCCGCCGCCGCCGCCCCGGGCCTGGTTGCCGTGGTGATGGTGGTGGGGGTGACCGGGCGGGGGTAGGGGGTAGGGGGTTGAAGCCCTGGAACTCCGCGTCCGTGGAGTAGTGCCCCCCTCCCTGATGGTTGGGTCTGTGGTGATACTGGTGGAACTGGCTGGCTTGTTTGGGATGGAGGGGGTAGTGGAACGGCGGGATGGGAAACGGGAGCGGCAGAGACAGCGGCGGCTGGTAAGGGTGATGGTGGTGGTAGTTGGGCTTGCGGGGTTGAAAGTGCTCCTTGGGGTGCTGCCCGTGCCCCTGCCCCTGGGGGCTGGACTGTCGGTAAGGCTTGGGCCGGCCCTGGGAGCCGTTATCGAAGGAGTTCCTCCGGTAGCGGTTCTGCTGGTGTTGATGGTGGTGGTTCGGGTAGTTCTGGTTCTGCTGCCGTTGTTTGTTTTGCGGGCCTCCGTAACCCCCCGAATTGGGCCAGAACCTTTGGGGGCTCGGGGTCCTCATTCGGGGGTTCTGCATCATGGGGGGGGCCATGATTATCGGGGGCTGCGCCGGCGAACCCCCCAGGAAACCTCTCGGCCTCTTTTGCTCGGTTTCTTCCGGTTCGTCCGGATTCTGGGGCGACGCTCCTTCTCCGTTCCCTTCCGACGGAGGAGGAGGAGGAGGGGGCGCCCCGTCCGGCTCCCCCCCCAGCATGAAGGCAGAGTTGGGGTCCCAGGAGTAGCGATGCAGGGGGTTGCTCTTGAAGGGGAAGCGCAGTTTGCAGTCCTGCACAGGAGTAGATGGAGAGAGCTGGGTTTAAAAACTTAATAACGAATTCAAAATGACGCACCTTTGACACCTGGAGGTCTTTCTCAATGGCTTTGTGCGTAACTGTCACGCGCTCCCGTCGTGCTGGGTTTAGAAAGACTAGCAATTCAAAAAACGACAGACTATGTGACATTTCGAAATCCAACGCGAAATACTAGTGTACTACGATTACGGCTTCCGCAAGACTTTTTTGCGATTTTTTTTTTTTTTCTTTGGTTACATGATGTGAAATTATAAAAAATTGTATTTTTTCTTAACGTCTCAGTCCTAAAATTCTCGGTGACACCACGGGAGAGAGTGTGGAGTTAAAAAAAACAAAAAACAAACCGGGAGCAGAAAGTTTGGTCGGGCTCCGTTTACCTGGGGTGGTATGAACCTGCCCGTCCCGCAGGGGGCGCTGTTGCGCAGGCGCTTGCTGATCTGCTGCAGCTGCAGGTTCTGGATGCGGCTCTGCTCCTGCTTCAGCCAGCGTAGCCTCCCCCTCCGGAACGCAGGGTCCTCCTCCATCAGCCGGGTGACGCGCTCCTGTTTGGAGAGGTCTTCCAGCGAGCCGCTGCCACGCGTGCTGGTGCCTGCAGAAGAGGAGGAGAGAGAGAGAGAGAGAGAGAGAGAGAGAGGGGAAAATACTGTGATCGGTGTCGTGACATTCAGATTTCTGTGTTGTTGTTGTTCGTCTCCGACACACACGGGTTCTGGGTCCAAGCGTTAATGTCATAAGTAAAAGAGTGCAGTACCTTCTCCGTCCTCCGAACTGCCCCCACCTCCCCCTGCCCTCCCGAAGAGGGGAGAGGAAGAGCCTCCGTCACACACACTGCCTCCCTCATCATCATCATCATCATCATCATCCAGGAGGTACTCCTCCAGCCCTGTCTCATCCTGGAGAGAGAGAGGGAGAGGAAGAGGGAGAGAGGGAGAGAGGGAGGGAGAAGGGGGAGGGGGACAGGGGGAGAGGGAAGTAGGGAGGGAGAGTGAGATGGAGAGAGGGAGGGGAGGAGAGAGGGAGGGAGAGAGAGAGAGAGAGAGGGAGGGAGAGAGAGAGAGAGAGAGAGGGAGGGAGAGAGAGGGAGGGAGGGAGGGAGGGAGGGAGGGAGGGAAGGAGAGAGAGAGAGGGAGGGGAGAGAAAAAAAAAATGACAAAGCAACTTTTGGTCACAGCTGTATTATTAGGCACAGTTTGGGGGTGCCCATCCTTCAAGTCCATCACAATCAGTGCAATAAACCAATATTATCAGCCCTGCCATCACCACGGGAGAGTGTGGAGTAAAGGGGGGCTGTCCCACCCCCCCCAGGTGCAGGCTGCCCTCACCTGCGCGCTGATGGACGGTATGACCCTCTCTTCCATCTTCATCATGCGATCCCTCAGAGCCTTGATCTCCTCGTCCTTCATGTTATTCTGCAGCTTCACCTCCTGCAGTATATCGCTCAGCTTGTCAATGTGGGCCTTCAGTCCGCTCACGTCCGCCTTGCCCCTCCCTTCCTCCCCCGCTCCTCCTCCTCCCCTATCCTCTCCTCCCCAATCCCCACGGTGTCCCACACATCCTGCGCCACCTCCCTCCACGTCTCCTTCTCCAGGGGGTCTCTCTTGGCGTACATTCGGCTCAGCTCCTTCATCTTGACGATGGCCAGGGCTTCGATCTCCTGGCGCGAGTGGCGGAAGTCGTTGAGGGCCACCTCGTAGCAGATCTCTTTGACCGCCTGCATCTTCAGGTCGGCCAGGGTCACCCACTTGGGGTCCTTGGTGATCCGACGTCGCTGAGGGATCTGGTACACCCGGCGCGGTTCCCGTTTCTTCCCGCTGCTCGGGAGCCCGCAGCGTTTCACGATGCTCTGGACCTGAGGGGAGGGGGGAGGGGAGAAGAGAGGGAGGGGTTAATTCAATTCAGCAATGTTCAGTTCAGCTGTCTTCCAACAAGCCCAGGGATGGAAATAAGACCCTTGTTGCACAGCAGTTTCACTCGTTCCAGCTTTGATTTTGATTAGCCGCATTGTGTTTAACAAGCTCAGCTGTGTCTCGTTAAACGAACAGTAAAACCAGGAGTGGATCAAACTTTCTGTGCAACGGGAGTCTTATTTCCAGCCCTTGCTATTAGTGATGCGCAGATGCAGAATTTTGTGACTCCCCAGTGCGGAGCCCCAGTCCGATTCGTGTCTCACCTTGTTGGCTGGGAGCTTCTCTCGCAGAGTTGAGATCAGACGCCAGCTCTCCTCACACGAGCGCTTGTCAGAGTCGTCCCCGCTGTCTGAATCTGCGTACTGGAGAAGGGGGGCGAGTCACTTATGCGTTAATCACGGACAGCACATTTTATTATGAGGAGTAATAATAATAATAGGGGGGGTGAACTCTGCATCATCAACAACTGCTGCTGCAGAGTCACTTCCAATAGGAGCTCGTTTGTTTTACGTCTCATCCGAAGGACGGATGGTTCAGTGACTTGCTCAGGGTCACACACACACACACACACACACACACACACACACAGGGAGTCAGTGGCTGGTCCAGGATTTGAACCTCATGGTAACAAAACCCCTTTCTGGATCCCCAAGCCCCCTTCACACCCAACCTCAGCAACACTTTCTAGTAGTTTATTTTAGCGTTGGCGCATGGACCCCGGTCTCTGTGGCACTCTGGGTAAACAGAAGCTGTTGCCCACGGAAAGCTCTCTCACCAGTCTCTGTTGCTCCAGCAGTAAGTCTGCCTCCTCCTTCTCTTTGCGGTACTGGCTCTCAAAGTCCTGCAGTCTGGGAGACAAAGAGAGGCGCATGGCGTGACACAGAGACACTTGACGCTGCAACACCCCGCAGGCTTGCAGCCCGGTACAGACAGACACGCCCAACCTGCACTCAGTGACTCGCTCAACAAGATGCTTCAGCCTTTTAAATATAATTAACAGCATTTAAAAAAAAAAACAACACACACCACTAGTTGCCTAATTTCCACCCTAGCCCCTCCCCTTCCATCCTTCAGCCAATCCCACCTCTCATCAATCCCTATTGTGATGTCATTTTACCTCCCCTTCCCATCCTCTTTTCCTTTGCTCCAGTCCCTCCCCTCCCATTGTGACATCATTGATGTCACTGACCCTCTCCCCTCCCACCTCTTCTCCATCTCCAGTTTGATGTCGATGCCCTGCTCTTCCAGCAGCTCTTTCTGAGCGAAGTTCCAGTCTGCCTTCTGCTCCCCCTGCTGCTCCAGGCTGGCGTTGCGCTCCCGCTCCAGCCTCGCCTGCTCCGGGTGATTGAACCGGAACACGTGGCTCTTTCCCATCACAATGCGGTTTCCTGCGGGGGCACGGCAAACTCTGAGAATTCTCCCGAGGAGGAAGCTTCACCGCGCAACACAACCGTAGCTGCTGTGAACAGGCTCAACGGTTAAAAGAAAGGGGGCTCGATACCAGGAGGTTCAAATCCCGGCTCAGCCACTGACTCCCTGCGTGTGTGTGACCCTGAGCAAGTCACTGAACCTCCTTGTGCTCCGTCCTTCGGATGAGACGTCAAACAAACAAGCTCCTATTGGAAGTGACTCTGCAGCAGCAGCAGCAGCAGTTGTTGATGATGCAGAGTTCACCCCCCTAGCCTCTGTAAATCGCTTTGGATAAAAGTGTCTGCTAAAGGATTAATAATAAGCTTCAAATGGGGGCTTGACTGATGACCAGCAGTGGCTTCTATTCACAAACCTTGAAATTGCGAGTTATTTTTAAAATATATATTTTTCCCCCATAAATAAAATCAAGTTAAATATTCCTGAACGCGTTTCATTCGACTTTATGAAGCAAAATTAGTTCATTCTATATTATTATTATTTGTTTATTTAGCAGACGCCTTTATCCAAGGCGACTTACAGAGACTAGGGTGTGTGAACTATGCATCAGCTGCAGAGTCTCTTACAAATACGTCTCACCCGAAAGACGGAGCACAAGGAGCTCAGGGTCACACAATGAGTCAGTGGCTGAGGTGGGATTTGAACCGGGGACCTGGTTACAAGCCCTTTTCTTTAACCACTGGACCACACAGCCTCCTATATAAAGGGTGATGTAAAACTTTTGGCCAGAGCTGCACGCACACGCACACACGCACACGCACACGTTGCCTGTAGACACGAAACCCTTTTGTTTGACCACAGCTCTCGCGCACCTTGCTTCAGTATCACCGGCTCAGAGATCTGCTTCCCATTCAGGTACGTCTCTGCTCCTTCAAACGGCTCGAGAGTGACCTCCACTGGAAGAGAAGTGTAATTGCAATCAGAGACCACATCGCACCCGTCCATGCGAACACACAGACAGGAGTGATTTAAAAATAAAAAAAAAGGTTATTTGAACCCAACCCTGGCTCCAGCTCAGGGAACTTCTTATCCTGTGTAAAAAAAAAAAGACAACAGAGATTAAAATCTTAAGAGCCTGAATAAGTCATTATAAAAGGAGATCCGAAACTCTGGAAGTAGGAAGCAATTGATAGCTGCACCATACCTGTGGCACTTCCTGGTAAGCTTTAGGAGGGAGAGAGAGAGAGAGAGAGAGTGAGAGTGAGAGAGAGAGAGAGAGAGAGGGCATAAATAATGAGAATGACATTTTATTTAATAGCGTTGTGAATTTTCTGCAGTGGAGTCGCTGTGTATTAAGGCCAGGTCCTGATAGTGGGGTGGTCTTCATTTTGAAGGTGTTGATATTGAAGCCAGTGGAATTGGGGCAGTGAAGATGCAGCTACAATTGTGTGGTGGCCTCCCCAGTCACCCTCTCCCTCCTCTCCCTCCCTCCCTCTTCCCTCTCTTCCCTTCCCCTCTGCTCTCCTATCTTCCCCTCCCCTCTCCTCTCCCTTCTCCTATCTTCCCCTCTCCTCCCTTATCTTCCCCTCTTCCCTCCCTTCTCCTATCTTCCTCTCCTCCCTTATCTTCCCCTCTCCTCTCATCCCCTCTTCCCTCCCTTCTCCTATCTTCCCCTCTCCTCCCTTCTTCCCTTCCCCTCTGCTCTCCTCTCTTACCTTCCCCGTTATCCTTGGTGCTGCTTGTGAAGACACAGTGCTGCTCCTTTATAAACTGGCCACTCAGTCGAATGTCCACGTCTTCTTGACCAACCCTGGACAGAGACAGAGGCTGGACTCAGAACGGTGCGTTTCAGATGAGACTCTGCAGGCTGCGTGACTGTGTGAAGACTGCGCGGTTTCCTTACCGTGTCACCCCCTCCTTAATGTAATAGAGAAGGCACTCCGACATCAAGGGGTCTTCATTGAGGTTCACCAGGTGAGGGGTCTGGGAGAGGAGGAAAACGAGAGGGGAGTAGAGAGAGGAGGGAGGGTAGAGGGGGAGAGGAGGGTAGTAGAGAGAGGAGGGAGGGTAGAGAGGAGGGAGGGTTGAGGGGGAGAGGAGGGGAGTAGAGAGAGGAGGGAGGGTAGAGAGGAGGGGAGTAGAGAGAGGAGGGAGGGTAGAGGGGAGGGAGGGAGGGAGGAGGAGGGAGGAGGAGAGAGAGAGAGAGAGAGAGAGATATGAGGGAAGGAGAGGAGAGGGATGAGAGATTTGAAATGTATACTTAAGAAAAAAGAAAAAAAACTTCTCAAATTTGTACAATGAAACCCAACCGGGTTAGAAAATGAAAGAAGTAGGAAGTCGAGCCAGCGTGTGGAAGGAGAGCTGGGTTTAGACTCACCCTTTAGGGGAGAATACCCCCACAGTGCCCCCGTCCTCCCGAATCGACACCCCCATCTCCTCCAGCAGCGACTCTCTGACAAGACAAGACACCCGCAGCGTGAGACGCAGGGACCCCAGCTATACTTTACCACACCTCTCTGTGCTTTACAATGCTTCCCTATGCTTTACCAGACCTCTCTGTGCTTTACAATGCTTCCTTATGCTTTACCAGACCTCTCTGTGCTTTACAATGCTTCCCTATGCTTTACCAGACCTCTCTGTGCTTTACAATGCTTCCCTATGCTTTACCAGACCTCTCTGTGCTTTACAATGCTTCCCTATGCTTTACCACACCTCTCTGTGCTTTACAATGCTTCCCTATGCTTTACCATACCTCTCTGTGCTTTACAATGCTTCCCTATGCTTTACCAGATCTCTCTGTGCTTTACAATGCTTCCCTATGCTTTACCAGACCTCTCTGTGCTTTACAATGCTTCCCTATGCTTTATCAGACCTCTCTGTGCTTTACAGTGCTTCCCTATGCTTTACCACACCTCTCTGTGCTTTACAATGCTTCCCTATGCTTTACCATACCTCTCTGTGCTTTACAATGCTTCCCTATGCTTTACCAGACCTCTCTGTGCTTTACAATGCTTCCCTATGCTTTACCAGACCTCTCTGTGCTTTACAATGCCTCCTTATGCTTTACCAGACCTCTCTGTGCTTTACAATGCTTCCCTATGCTTTACCAGACCTCTCTGTGCTTTACAATGCTTCCCTATGCTTTACCAGACCTCTCTGTGCTTTACAATGCTTCCCTATGCTTTACCAGACCTCTCTATGCTTTACAATGCTTCCCTATGCTTTACCATACCGCTCTGTGCTTTACAATGCTTCCCTATGCTTTACCACACCTCTCTGTGCTTTACAATGCTTCTCTATGCTTTACCATACCTATCTGTGTAATATTTATTTTGTATTTAGCGTAGGGGTTTCCCATCAACCAATCACGGTCCTGGAGGGCCGTTCCACTCCAGGATTAACAAGTCAAATGAGATCATGAACTCGGTCTGGATGGAGGATTGTTAATTGGTTCAGTCAGAACAGGGGGTTGGAACGAAGACCAGGAGTGGAATGTGGCTCTGGATTCTTGGACTCCCCTCACCTGTCCATGCGGATCTCCTCCGTCTTCCTCAGCTTCTCCTCCCAGGTCTCGTTGAGCTCGGCGATGATCTTCTCTGTCTCCTTCAGCCTCTCCACGGCCTCCTCCGTGCTGATCGGGGGCGCCTCCAGCCCGGGGTAGCTGTCAGGCGGCCCCCCCTCAGCGTGGGGGTCCGAGGCGAGGTCCGGCTCGCCGCCTGGGGAGGGGTGCAGCGAGGGGGGGCCGTGCGCCCCGCCCAGCACGCTATGGTCCCCTGCAGGGGGGGGCGGTGGGGCGGTGCTGTTGATGCTATTGACTTCGGTGGCGACGCCTGTGTAGGGAGACAAGGGGGGGTGGTCTTGATTAAATAAAGCTGCATTTCACTATGACAGTAGAGTTGTTATAGAATTAGTCTGCAGTGTGTCAGTCAGGGATGGAGTTGTCTGTAGCATTGTGAAGAGTGTCAGTGCCGGGTCTTTTGCTCTGTGGTGTGTGTGAAGAAAGTCTCTCTCTCGCTCTGTAATGTGTGTGTGTGTGTGTGTGTGTGTGTGTGTGTGTGTGTGTGGGGTCTCTCTCTCGCTCTGTAATGTGTGTGTGTGTGTGTGTGTCGGGTCTCTCTCTCTCTCTGTAATGTGTGTGTGTGTGTGTCGGGTCTCTCTCTCTCTCTGTAATGTGTGTGTGTGTGTGTCGGGTCTCTCTCTCTCTCTGTAATGTGTGTGTGTGTGTGTGTCGGGTCTCTCTCTCTCTGTAATGTGTGTGTGTGTGTGTGTCGGGTCTCTCTCTCTCTCTGTAATGTGTGTGTGTGTGTGTCGGGTCTCTCTCTCTCTGTAATGTGTGTGTGTGTGTGTGTGTGGGCGGGGTCTCTCTCTCTCTGTAATGTGTGTGTGTGTGTGTGTGTGTGTGTGGTCTCTCTCTCTCTGTAATGTGTGTGTGTGTGTGTGTGTGTGTCTCTCTCTCTCTCTGTAATGTGTGTGTGTGTGTGTGTGTGTGTGTCGGGTCTCTCTCTCTCTCTGTAATGTGTGTGTGTGTCGGGTCTCTCTCTCTCTCTGTAATGTGTGTGTGTGTCGGGTCTCTCTCTCTCTCTGTAATGTGTGTGTCGGGTCTCTCTCTCTCTCTGTAATGTGTGTGTGTGTGTGTCGGGTCTCTCTCTCTCTCTGTAATGTGTGTGTGTGTGTGTGTGTCGGGTCTCTCTCAATTCAATTCAAAGTGCTTTATTGGCATGACTTATTTTCCATAGTGTTGCCAAAGCAAATACATACATACATATTACTAACAGATGCATATATATACAAACAAGGAACAATGGTAACAAAATAATAATAGATAAAATAGAAGATAAATAATAATAATACAGAAATTGAAATAAATATTGAAATAATAATATTGAAACTATTAAATTGTGCCCTGTCACTGCGTGCCCCTCAGGTTGTGGCAGGTGGCTACATGTTTGGCAGCCAGTGGAGCTGTGTGTCCCTCCCTAAGAGGACAGCAAGTTTCTCTGAGTCTGTCATTTGTCTGAAAACAGGATATTTTTCTTGTATTTTAATGAAGAATGATTCTCTGATTTGGCTGTATTTTATACAGTGTAGGAGAAAGTGCATCTCATTTTCCACCTCTCCTGTCTCGCAGTGACCACAGAGCCGATCTTCTTTGGGCAGCCAGGTCTGCCTGTGTCTGCCTGTCTCTATGGCCAGGCTGTGGTCACTGAGCCTGTACTTGGTCAGGATCTGTCTCTGCTTCGTATCTCTGACAGTGGAGAGATACTCTGCTAGGCTGTAGTTTCTTTTTAGGGCCCGATAGCAATCAAGTTTATTTTGGGATTTTATTTCTGTGTCCCAGTGTTCCAGGTAGGAGTTTTTGGTTTGTTTTATAATTTGATTTACTCTGATTGGGGGCTGGTAAGCAGTGCTGACCTGAAGCTGGTTGGAGTTAGTATTGGAGGGTCAGTGTGATGAGCTTCAAAGCCAGCTGGCATAGGGGACTCTTTTCAGGGCTGAGCTCTTGGGTCTGGAGGGCCTTGTACTGGAGTGAGTCAGGTTCACTTTTTTCAAGGTACAACCAGAATTTGAGTGCTCTTTTCTTTATATTAATAAGAGCTGGGTATCGGCCTAATTCTGCCCTGCATGCGTGGTTTGGTGTATTTCTTTGCACCTGCAGTGTATTCTTGTATAGTTCAGCATGCAGGGTCTCGATTGGGTGTTTGTCCCATTTAGTGTAGTCCTGTTGACTGAGTGGACCCCATATCTCACTTCCATACAGCGCAATGGGCTGGATAACACTGTCAATTAATTTTAGCCAGATTTTGACAGGTATATTGATTTTATAGAATCTTCTTTTGATGGCATAAAAAGCTCTGAGTGCTTTTGCTTTTAGTGCATTCACTGCCAGGTTAAAACTGCACTGATGGTCAGACCCAGGTAAGTGTAGCTGATGGTGTGCTCTAGGGTGGTGTTGCCGAGTGTAAAGTGACATCTGTTTCCCTGAGATCTGGTCTTTTTTTGAAAAATCATTATATTGGTCTTTTTGAGGTTTACTGCCAGGGCCCAGGACTGACAGTACTGCTCTAGCAGTGCCAGGCTCTGCTGCAGCCCCTGCTCTGTGGGTGACAGCAGGACCAGGTCATCTGCGTAGAGCAGGAACTTGACTTCAGTGTCATGTAATGTGAGGCCAGGGGCTGCAGACCGTTCCAACATCGTTGCTAACTCATTGATGTAAATATTGAACAGTGTTGGACTCAGACTGCAGCCCTGCCTCACCCCCCGCCCCTGAGTGAAGAAATCTGTCCTTTTGTTGCCAATTTTTACTGCACATTTGTTTTCTGTGTACATTGATTTTATTATGTCATAGACTTTACCCCCTACACCACTTTGAAGAATTCTATAATATAAACCTTCATGCCAAATTGAATCAAAGGCTTTTTTAAAGTCAATGAAGCAGGCGAAAATTTTGCCTTTACTTTTTTGGTGTACATGTTTATCTATTAGGGTGTGCAGGGTGTAGATATGGTCAGTTGTGCGATGGTTTGGTAGGAATCCAATCTGACTCTTACTCAGGACATTGTGTTCGGTAAGGAAGGCCAGTATCCGGGTATCTCTCAGAGTATCTCTCTCTCTGTAATGTGTGTGTGTGTGTGTGAGTGTGTGTCGGGTCTCTCTCTCTCTCTGTAATGTGTGTGTGTGTGTGTGTGTGGTCTCTCTCTCGCTCTGTAATGTGTGTGTGTGTGTGTGTGTCGGGTCTCTCTCTCTCTGTGTAATGTGTGTGTGTGTGTGTGAAGAAAGTCTCTCTCTCGCTCTGTAATGTGTGTGTGTGTGTGTGTGTGTGTGTGTGTCGGGTCTCTCTCTCTCTCTGTAATGTGTGTGTGTGTGTGTCGGGTCTCTCTCTCTCTCTGTAATGTGTGTGTGTGTGTGTGTGTCGGGTCTCTCTCTCTCTCTGTAATGTGTGTGTGTGTGTGTGTCGGGTCTCTCTCTCTCTCTGTAATGTGTGTGTGTGTGTGTGTCGGGTCTCTCTCTCTCTCTGTAATGTGTGTGTGTGTGTGTGTGTGTGTCGGGTCTCTCTCTCTCTCTGTAATGTGTGTGTGTGTGTGTGTGTGCATGTGTGTGTGTGTCGGGTCTCTCTCTCTCTCTCTGTAATGTATGTGTGTGTGTGTGTGTGCATGTGCGTGTGTGTCGGGTCTCTCTCTCTCTGTAATGTATGTATGTGTGTGTGTGTGCATGTGTGTGTGTGTGTGTGTCTCTCTCTCTGTAATGTGTGTGAGTGTGTGTGTGTGTCTCAGTGTGTGTGTGTGTGTGTGTGTGTGTGTGTGTGTGTGTGTGTGTGTGTGTGTGTGTGTGTGTGTGTGTGTGTGTGTGTGTGTGTGTGTGTGTGTGTGTGTGTGTGTGTGTGTGTGAGTGTGTGTGTGTGTGTGTGTGTGTGTGTGTGTGTGTGTGTGTGTGAGTGTGAGTGTGAGTGTGTGTGTGTGTGTGTGAGTGTGAGTGTGTGTGTGGGTTTGGGTGTGTGTGTGTGTGTGTGTGTGTGGTTTGGGTGTGTGTGTGTGTGTGAGTGTGAGTGTGTGTGTGGGGGGGAGTTTGGGCGTGGGGGTGTGTGTGTGGGTGTGGTCGGGTCTCTCTCACCCGTCGCTGTCACCAGGCTGCTGGGCAGCCCCTGTGAGAAGAGCAGCTCTCTCAGTCGGTTCACCTCCTCCTTCAGCTCCCGGATGAGTCTGGCGTTCGGATCCTCGTTGATCACCGCATTGCAGCGGATCTGCTTGGCACGGTCTGCGTACCTGAAACACAACACAATACAATACAATACAACACAACACAACACAACACCATACAACACAATACCATACCATACAACACAATACATGATACCTGCAGCACAGTCCTGCGCTCACCTCAGAGTGCTCAGTATTTATCACAGTCCCGCGCTCACCTCAGAGTGCTCAGTGTTTATCACACAGTCCTGCGCTCACCTCAGAGTGCTCAGTGTTTATCACACAGTCCCGCGCTCACCTCAGAGTGCTCAGTGTTTATCACACAGTCCTGCGCTCACCTCAGAGTGCTCAGTGTTTATCACACAGTCCCGCGCTCACCTCAGAGTGCTCAGTGTTTATCACACAGTCCCGCTCACCTCAGAGTGCTCAGTGTTTATCACACAGTCCGCACTCACCTCAGAGTGCTCAGTGTTTATCACACAGTCCCGCTCACCTCAGAGTGCTCAGTGTTTATCACACAGTCCCGCTCACCTCAGAGTGCTCAGTGTTTATCACACAGTCCCGCACTCACCTCAGAGTGCTCAGTGTTTATCACACAGTCCCGCGCTCACCTCAGAGTGCTCAGTGTTTATCACACAGTCCCGCGCTCACCTCAGAGTGCTCAGTGTTTATCACACAGTCCCGCACTCACCTCAGAGTGCTCAGTGTTTATCACACAGTCCCGCACTCACCTCAGAGTGCTCAGTGTTTATCACACAGTCCCGCGCTCACCTCAGAGTGCTCAGTGTTTATCACACAGTCCCGCGCTCACCTCAGAGTGCTCAGTGTTTATCACACAGTCCCGCACTCACCTCAGAGTGCTCAGTGTTTATCACACAGTCCCGCTCACCTCAGAGTGCTCAGTGTTTATCACACAGTCCTGCACTCACCTCAGAGTGCTCAGTGTTTATCACACAGTCCGCGCTCACCTCAGAGTGCTCAGTGTTTATCACACAGTCCTGCACTCACCTCAGAGTGCTCAGTGTTTATCACACAGTCCCGCTCACCTCAGAGTGCTCAGTGTTTATCACACAGTCCCGCGCTCACCTCAGAGTGCTCAGTGTTTATCACACAGTCCTGCGCTCACCTCAGAGTGCTCAGTGTTTCTTCGTAGTTGATGTCGGCCGGACTCAGAGCTGCGATCATCGCTGTGCGCGAGTTTCCACCTGACAGAAAACCAAACAAACAAACAGACAATCAAACAAACAATCAAACAATCAAACACTCCCACGTTATTTTCAAAACTTGTTTATTTATAACAATGCGATTAAAATCGATACGAATTGATTTCACATAGGCGACTTATAATACAGCCTTCATAACGTCTTTCATAGCTTTAACAAAAGTACCAATAAAAATGTTAATAATAATAATTTAAATATATAGCGATACCATTGCTAATATTAATGATACTAATATCAGCAATAATAATAAAAATAATAATAATAAGCAATACAAATATTTTGTATAACTGACTACTACAAATAATGCTGACAACAATAATAATAATAACAATAACAATAATAATAGCAAAAGAAATATGATAGCAAAACCATTATTATTATTACTATTATTAATAAAGTGAATGGTCGTGTGTGCTCCTCCATACCCAGGTTTTCCTTGAGCAGCCACGTCAGCACAGAGTCCCTGTAAGGAATGAAATCCGATTTCCTCTTCTTGCTGCTTTGCTGTGGAGATCAAGCTCACTTTAGTTCAACAGAAGCTGCTTCCACTGCGACAGGCATTTGAAATCCAGGGCCAAAATCTGAAGGTACCAGAACGTCACTCAAATACTTCAAGAATTCGGATGCATTTTATTTGCATGCTGAACTAGTAACGTGTGTAAGAGGCCATGCATGTGTGTCAGTCAGCAGGCAGAACGAGGATGTCTGAGCTGCCTATACAAAATGGAGCCTGACCGAAAGTTTTGTATCACCTAGATTTTTTAGGATTGAGACATAATTATTTTTGATAATCTATATATGAACAAAATTTAGATCTTTTATTTAACATCATGTCAAAGAAACTTCAAAATGATCTCGGAAGCCATGATAGTAGTACAGTAGTATTTCATGTTAGATTTTGGTTTTTCGTTAAGTATATGGAAAACTACAAAGCGGTGTGCGATTCAGTATGTTAACGTAACATCATTCAGCAGGTTTCATACGACTTTATGAAGCAAAATGAGTTCATTCTATAGGTTGATGATGCAAAACTTTTGGCCAGAGCTGTATATTTCTTAGCAGACGCCCTTATCCAGGACGACTTACAATTGTTACAAGATATCACATTATTTTTACAATTATTCATTTATACAGTTGGGTTTTTACTGGAGCAATCTAGGTAAAGTACCTTGCTCAAGGGTACAGCAGCAGTGTCCCCCCCACCTGGGATTGAACCCACGACCCTCCGGTCAAGAGTCCAGAGCCCTAACCACTACTCTCTTACCATCTCAGCCAGTGCAGATATAACCTTTCCCAGGGTGGTCAGAGACTTGTTGATGTTGGCTCCTTCCTGCAGGGGGCAGCACAACACAGGAGAAAGAAGCAGGTTTAGAGGAAGGGGGAAAAAAATCCCAATAAACTGTCCAAATAAGTAACGCATCACATGTCATAGAGTGTGTCACCTTTAACCTCACGCCCTTTGCCCCGGAAGAGTCAGCCCGTTCACTTCCTGCCAGGTCAACCAGACTCACTTTGCTGACCTACAAAAATAATACAATACAATTATTCAATAAATAAGTATAGCTGATTCCAGGCTTTCAGGGAATTTGATGGCGTCTCCATCTGAAAAGCTAAGGCCTGCAGTTCATTTTTTCAGCCACTAGAGGGAAACAAAGCTCCACTTGCTGGCACATCTAAATCTATTCTAGTTATAAGCAAAAAGGGCTATATTTAAGTTAACTGTACAGCAATACTCAGCTCCCACATCTTGCATTAACACTTATCTGTTAAAATGAGCTTCTCACAGTTGGGGCGTGTACTTAGAGACAGCTCATGGGCTTATATACGAGAGCCCAAAATGGCTGATGGCATTTACTCAGAAAACAGCTTGTACCCAAGAATAAGAGCATACGCCTATTTGTGTGACAAGATAAACATACAACTGGAATAAAGGTAATAAAATCCTCCTCCTCATAACACCTCAAACCGCGGTGCGCCAGCACAAAATGGTCAGAAGAGATTCCTCGATGAAGCGAGAGCGCGGATTCCGCTACCTTTTCCGTGTCCAGGCTGGTCATCTCGTCGTGGCGTTTCTGCGTGAAGACGATGGTGAACACGGCGTGCGAGCGACTGCTCGTCTCGTTCATGTTCGTGGCGGCCACCGTCCTGCCGAGCGAGACACGAGAGTGACGGGCGTGGAACACGCAGGGGTCACACACAACGATGAGGGTCATCGCAATCTCAAATCATGCTGTGGCTTTCTCCCGAGCTAGCAGATCCCTTTCTCTCTCTCTCTATGTCTCTCTCTCTCTCTCTCTCTCTGCCTCTCTCTCTCTCTCTCTCTCTGCCTCTCTCTCTCTCTCTCTCTCTGCCTCTCTCTCTCTCTCTCTCTCTCTCTCTCTCTCTCTGCCTCTCTCTCTGTTTCTCTCTCTCTCTCAAAACACAGTTAACCTCTTCAACCTCTGTGACCTCGGCTGACCACACCCCCCTGGCTGACCACGCCCCCCGGCTGACCTGGCCTTGTTCCCCGAGTCCATGAGGTCAGCGATGTCCCTGAAGGAGGTGACGGCCAGCTTGGACAGGTCCTCCACGTAGGGGCCCATGATGGGGTGCTCTCGGACTCGAAGGTTACCCCGACTCTTGGGGTTGAGGAGGTCCCGCACACGCTCACAGTAAATCTCCATGTAGGACACCTGGGGGGGGCGAGAGATGGAGGGTCAATTCACTGGAACTCTCTCCTATACATTCCTTACAGTGTTATTGAAACTAGAAGAGACTGAGTCAAGCAGACCAGCGTTTGGGCTCTAGTGCCTTCATCAGTGTTGCTGAAACTAGAAGAGACTGAGTCAAGCAGACCAGCGTTTGGGCTCTAGTGCCTTCATCAGTGTTACAGAAACTAAACTGAGTCAAGCAGACCAGCGTTTGGGCTCTAGTGCCTTCATCAGTGTTATTGCAGGGGATGAAACTATTTTCCTTTTACAATAAATGCAAATTGCACTTTGTAGTAAATATCTTGCTGAGTGCATGTTATATATGAGCAATGCAGCTGAGCTACCAATGCAAGAACATTCAGGGATGGGAATCAGACTCCTGTTGCAGAGCAGTGCCACCCATTCCAGGTTTTAACACAAGCTTGATTAACCCCAGTGTCTGTAGGTAACAAGCTCAGGTTGGCACTAAACTCCTAGTAAAACCAGGAATGCTGTGCAAGGGGAGTCTTGCCTCCAATCCCTGCCTTATATTCCTTTATTTTAATCAGGCATGCTCTCACCTCCACAGAGAAGGCCAGGTCTGCACTCTTATTCTCCACAATCCTCTTGAAGAGATCCTCACAGAGCTAGAGAGAGAGAGAGAGAGAGAGAGAGAGAGAGAGAGATGGTAAACACGTTACCCTGCTGGCCCCCGTGTGCTACAGCGCCCTGCTGGTCCCAGTACCTGTGGGATGATGCCCTGTTGCTCGGGCTCCTGCCTGCCCATCATGGTGTAGGACTTGCCAGCGCCGGTCTGCCCGTAGGCGAAGATGCACACATTGTAGCCCTCGAAGGCGTGCAGCAGCATCTCCTCCCCAATGTCCTTGTACACCCGCTGCTGGGACGCGAAGTCAGGGTCCGCCGCCTGGACAGAGGCACAGACAAACAGAGACACAGACAGAGACAGAGACACACACACATACAGACAGAGACACAGAGACAGACACAGAGACACAGACAGAGACACACACAGACAGACAGAGACACAGACAGAGACAGACAGACACAGCCAGACACACAGAGCAACAGACAGACACACACAGGAGGCACAGACAGACAGAGACAGACAGACACAGACAGAGACACAGACAGAGGCACAGACAGAGGCACACAGACAAAGACAGGACAGACACAGCCAGAGACATAGAGACACAGACAGACAGACAGACAGACAGACAGACAGACAGACACATGCAGAGAGATCAATAAGTTTCAATAAGTTTTTTTTTAAAATTCCATGCCAGTTGTCTGAGTCTAAACACCTACAGCACGTATTTCAATTGAAGTCACGTGTCGCCACTGCTGTGAGAAGCTCATTTTAACAGAATGCTGCAAAGTGCAATTTCGATCAGTGAAGTGTTGGCACTGATTAAAAGGGAATGGGAATTGAGAATGGATTTTGAAAAGGAACTGAAAACCAGGAACTGAACCCCAAGCTTGTGCAGCACACGGAGAGTAAAATCAGAGGCTTACCGTGGTGTGAGACCAGTAGGAATAATCGAAGGTGAAGCTCTTGGGGCCCTCTTTGGGTTGTTTGGGGTTGGTGATGCCTAGGGTAAAAAACATATATTACACAATTTAAAATATATATACAAATAAAATGATGTGCAAAAACATTATCAAAGGGAACGCTGGGTATTCCTAGATCAGTGCTAATCCGGGTCTGTGAATTTATTAACACCCCCTCCCCTCCCCTCTCCTCCCCTCTCCTCCCCTCTCAGCCAATGCCCAGGTCTATATTTAGTCCGGCTTCATTATTATCTGCAGCAGCAGCACTGCCTGAGATAACACAGGGCCTCCAGATTGTTCTGCAATGATAATAAACACACACACACACACAGTCCGGGGGTGAACACACACGCACGCATGCGCGCGCGCGCGCGCACGCACGCACGCACGCACACACACACACACACACACACAGTGTCCTGGGGTGAGCTTACACGCACACACACACACACACACACACACACACACAGTGTCCTGGGGTGAGCATACACGCACACACACACACACACACACACACACACACACAGTGTCCTGGGGTGAGCATACATGCACACGCACACACACACACACAGTGTCCTGGAGTGAGCACACACACACACACACACACACACACACACACACACAGGGTCCTGGGGTGAGCACAAACACACACACACACACACACAGAGTCCTGGGGTGAGCACACACACACACAGTCCTGGGGTGAGCACACACACACACACACACACACACAGAGTCCTGGAGTGAGCACACACACACACACACACACACACACACACAGAGTCCTGGGGTGAGCACACACACACACACACACACAGAGTCCTGGGGTGACACACACACACGCAGTCCTGGGGTGAGCACACACACACACACACAGAGTCCTGGGGTGAGCACACACACACACACACACACACACAGAGTCCTGGGGTGAGCACACACACACACACACACACAGAGTCCTGGAGTGAGCACACACACAGCCACACACACACACACACACACACACACACAGAGTCCTGGGGTGAGCACACACACACACACACACACACACACACACACAATCCTGTACACACACACACACACACACTGACACAGACAGATAAACACACAGACTGACAGAGAAAGACAGACCCACACAGACACAGACACACACAGACACAAGCACATCAAAACACAGTGACCCGGGGTACACACACACACACACACAATATTTCCTCTTGAAGTCGCTTCACCTCAGGGACTACCACAGGGGGGTAGATTTGCAGAACGTGTCTCTTGTCTTACCCCCCCCATGTGCACCGTTTAGCTGCCTGTCAGCCCCCCCCCCCCATTTTCTTTCACACATCTCTATCACAGTGGAGAGCCCTGGAGGTGCGGGGGGGTGGAGGGGGATAGTTTTCAGGCAGCAGAGCTTTGATCAGGGCTGCTCGTGGTTAAGATCACAAGCCTGGGGAGCAGAATCAAATCCCAGCAAATGCAGGGAGAGACGCAATTCCAATGCAGCCCTGCTGCTGCTGCTGCACCCAGTCCTGGGATTCAGAGCTCCCCTCAATGAAGCATGTTATTATTAATATTAATATTGAAATGATCAGGAGCCAGGAGTTTGAGCAGGGTTACAAACTCACACTAGCCCTGCTGCTGCTGCTGCTGCTGCTGCACCCAGTCCTGGGGTTCAGAGCTCCCCTCAATGAAGTCTGTTATTATTATTAATATTGAAATGATCAGGAGCCAGGAGTTTGCGCAGGGTTAGAAACACTAGCCCTGCTGCAGGACGGGACACAAGGAGGTGAAGTGACTTGCTCAGGGTCACACACAGCGAGTCGGTCAGCGACAGAGGTGGGATTTGAACCGATGACAAGCCCTGGACTTTAACCACTGGACCGCACTGTGTAACAGGAGCCTTCTCTCTGTCCCAGTGTTACCAGCAGCCCACGGCTTAAATAAACACCTAAACAAATTGATGCATTCTGTAAATCGCTGGGCTTGGTGCTGGGCTGGGTCCACTCAGCTGTAGCATTCCAGTCACTCTCCCAACAGCTGCGTGAGTGTGACCCGACATGCCAAAATATCAAAGTGACCATCCAGCACAAACTCAGAATTGGGGTGGGGGGCTGGGGAGTTAAACCATCACATGGTAAAAGTGTCTTAACTTCTTAGTCCTTGAACACAGTTTTGATGGAATAAGTTCACAGAAACATATAAGAGAATTTATAAAAGGATCAAAATTTCTAACTAAATGACGTCTGAAATGAAAACTCTGTTCTGCTTTTGTTGTCACAATGCAAAATTGTATTCAAATCTTCACTTAAATTGTGGTGAAATCTACAGCTGTGGCCAAAAGTTTCGCAAAAGAGTCTATACCGGCAGCCATAATAATGTTAGATTTCGAAATGTCACATTTTTCAATAGGTCAGTTTAGTTAAGTCTATGGGAAAACTACAAAGCGTCGGTGTGCAATTCAATATGTTAACGTAACATTATTCAGCAGGTTTCACTCGACTTTATGAAGCAAAATGAGTTCATTTGGAGGTTGTAGGGGCAAGTCTAGGAGATGGAAGCAAACTAAGGGAGCTTTGTGGTGCTTTTTTTTACATTAAAACTCCCACAATTCAGCAAAACTAGTTCGATCTACAGGGTGGCGATGCAAGACTTTTGGCGCGAGCTGTGTAGGGATAATTGTTCATAATGGTTGTCTCTTTCGGGTGTGAAATGTCTTGAACAAAGAAGAACGAATCCAGAGTGATGAGTGTTGCAGACAGTCACTGGGGTGTGGATTGTGTGACATTCCCCATGCTGTCTGATTTATGGTACACCCAACATTAAAATCAAGACATTTATTAGATTAATAACCATAACTACTAGGGGTGTAACGCTAGACTGATGTCTCAATACAGCTATGGCCAAAAGTTTAGCACCACTCTTAGAAAATGAACACATTTTGCTTCATTCGTTTTTTTAATGAGACAAGGATGGTATGTATCCATACCAGCAATAAAAACACTTAATTTAAGAACCACTTGGAGATCTGCAATGAGCTGTGCTGTGCCTTTGTTGATTTGCTATTCAAATCTGGGAGTTGGTGAACCAGCGTGGTTTGCATAGAGAGACAGACAAACAGAGAGAGAGAGAGAGAGACAGAGACACAGAGATAGAGAGAGAGAGAGAGACACAGAGCGAGAGTTGCCTGGCTTGTTTTTTTTGCAAAAGACAACTGGTATCTGCAGGGATTGAAATCAGACTCCTATTGCACAGCCGTTTGATCCATTCCATGTTTTACTACGTGCTTGATTAGCCACAGTTTGTTAGCTATACACACTCAGATGTGTCTCATTAA